>JAVJIF010013455.1:0-142646 GCA_038442645.1 Agave tequilana
AGAGACGCAATTCTTGTAGGGATGCGTCTTTTGGGATAAAGACGCAGCCTTTACTCTGTGAACTAGGCGCGACTTTGGCCTTGTTGAAGAGGCGCGATCTTCGGAGGGACGCGATTTTTCTGTTGAACCTGAATCCGTGTTGTGGACGCGTTACCACGCGTCCAGCAGAATTGAGGGGACATCTCCCTTTTGGCGCGCGAATTTCGCGCTGCTTTTAATATGCTTGCCACACGTCAGGCAGGGATTAGGCGTCGAGCCAAGCGCCGCGTATCTCTGCGAATCGCTGTGCCTATAAAAGACAACAGTCTTTCAAGAGTCATCATTAGACTCTTCTTCTTTGTTGAGCCTTTTAGGGTTAAAGAAAGCTTGAGGCTTTATTCTTCTCGTTTCTACCATCTTCAACACCGATTCCACGGCTGCAATGGCACCAAAAGCTAAGCATACTGCTTCGTCTTCGAAGGCTGCTGTTCCTGAAACCCATATGGGTGGTTCCTCCATACAGGAAGCCCCCATTACATGTAATAAAACCATCGGATTTAGTTTCCGCCATTGAAGGGGCTTACAGAGTTCTTTTAACTCTTAAGTCCTTTTTTGAAATGTGAACCGCCAACGCGGGCTCATTGATGCAGAAGGTAGTACAGCTCAAACCTCGACCGAGGAACCCGATGTTGCCAGGTTTGCTGTCACTTCAGTTGCCATGGAGGCCGCCACGACAATAACTGCTCGGGGGTATCGGTGACCATCTCAGCATCTGACGAACCTATTGTCGATCTCACTCCTGTGCAAGATGAACCGATTCCTGTCTTTTCGCCCTGTGATGGAAAGGGGGTCTGGGAGTACATCAGCAGAGTTCTCTCTAGCTAATGAGATCATGGAAGAGCTAGCACGTCAAATGGTGCAGTAATTTTTTGCTTCCATGCGATCTTGCATTGACCTCATCTTTTCTGGGGGCAGCTTTTTCGAGTTTGCCCGAATACTTCTCGAAAATCAGATCGAGAACATAGGTCATACGGGGAGTTCTTCGCAAGATAGGGTATGCCTGATGCTGGTGGAGCAGCTGTGGAGCCACCTGAAGGAGCTCAGGATTCTGGAAAATGCTGGCTCAATAGAGGAGGCCTGGATAACCCTGAATAAGTTTCTTGCCACTCAAGAACATGAGCGAAAGGAGATGGAGGAACAAATAGCTGAAGAGGCACGCCATCTCCAGCATTTCCAAGCTGACTGCCAAAGGCTGATTGGCGATTCGAAGGAATCTGAAATCATCATACAGAGTGCAGAGCAGGTTATTGCCACTGCTCGAACTACCATAGCCAAGGCAGAAGCCTTGATTGAAATCAATGAGCAGAAGCTTGCCGCTGCTAGGAAGAGGCTGGAGGAACTTGAAACTGCCAAGGTACAAGCTGAAGAGAACCTTTCTGCTCATTCCTCCAGACTGGAGTCTCTTCAAGCACAACTAGCTGCGAAGAGGTTTTTGTCTGAGGAGGAATTGCGAGTCCAAGCTCTAATGGAGGCTGAGAAGACACGTCAGCACGAGATGCATCGTCTCCGAGAACAAATCCGTTCTTTGGCGAAACAAGATTATTAGCCTCCTCCCTTCCCTTTTTTTTTGTTCTACTTGTCAAGAGTGTCTGTATTACTTTTACCATTTTTGAATCAAATAATAAAAGTCTTCAGAATTTTGCTCCATTTCACGTTTTTGCTTGCTGTAGATGAACTCAATTTTATAATCGCAGCCTTTGACTGTAGTTTTTAGTCGGCCATGAATAATAAACTCAGGCTGAACTGAGTTCTTGAGCGAAAACGCGATTCTGATTTATAATGGAGACGCGGTTCTGGGAAACGCGTCTCTGACCCGCTAATGGAGACGCCGTGAAGACGCGCAGAATCTCCTTTTTGATAAAGACACGCGCTGTGATTATGGAAGGACGCGGACCCCTGGACGCGGCCCTTAATTCTGTCAGGATGCAGAATTCAAGATGTAGTGGGGACGCGGTCTTGGGCTTCTCAAGACTGACGCTTGGATCTCAGCTAGTTGATGGGGACGCGGCACTGGCTCAGTAGAGATGTGGCTCTGGTTCCTTGATAAGGCGCAAACTCAAGCTACATTGAGTTTATGATAAAAACACAACTATCATCTCGCGGTGGAGACGCAGTTCTGGGCTCCCCGTGAATGACATAGGCCTTCTCTGTTGAGGACGCAAGCTTCAGAACGCAGCTTTCAAGTTGATGCAGACTCAGGACGCAACCTCTAAATGGGCCCCATTTGCCGAGGGGACGCGGCTCTGAACCACTCCAAGAGACGCGGTCACGGATCTCTTAACAGGAATGAGAAGAACGCCGCCTTCGAGTTCACAAAGGGACGCGGGTTTCAGGACGCGACCTTTTGGTCTGCGTTTGATGCAACCTCCCAAGCGTTACATGCTGCTCGTCTTAAAGATCTTGTTAGATCTTTAAATGCCAAATCGGCGTTGACGATTGGGATTTGTGTCCTCCGATGTTTCCCGAAGCGGCAATCCACGCGTCAGGCCTTCATTGGGCTTTGGCGTTAATACCTTTATATGTCAAGTCGGCGTTGACGACTGGGTATTTGTGCCCTTGACGTTTCCGAAACGGCAACACACACGTCAGTTCTTTATTGGGCTTTGACGTTCGTGCGGGAATTAAGGCTGATGGCTCTGATTATTGCGCCATTAATTATAGGCCTGATGGGTTGCCTATAAATAGGCCTCACCCCCTTAACAGTCTATTGCTCAGACTGTTTTCCCTCGAGAACAGGCGCTCTGAGGGATTTCATCTTCTTCCCTCAATGGGACTTGCCCCATGGACAGCGAAGACCCAAAACTTTCATGCTTTTCTTTAATCTTTTCAGAAGATTATCACTGTCAAGTGATTTCAAGATCAAAAAGCGTCCCTTTGAGTACTTTTTATATCCGCGCCTTGATGCAGAAAGTTCAACCTTTAAAGGGTTATTCTGCGGGTAGGAATCACTTGTCCGCCATGAAATACTCAATCCAACTGAGTTTCAGTTTTGCTGTTCCTTGAAGAGATTCACTCTCTTGATCTTCTCTTGAAGTCTGACTGGTGCGCCCATTATTTGGAAGTTGCGCCTTTTAAACTTCTTGATGAAGTGCGAGTTGATTGAGTCTGAACTCTAACTCAAAATCCCCTGGACGCGAGTGTGATGGACTTGGCACCTGGACCGTGAGACGCGAGCTTTACATACAGAGCTCGCGTTCAAGCTGTTGACTTAGAAGAATTTTAATTCTGGCCGAAGGCTTCAGACTTGAATGTAGCAACCCTTATTTCTCAAACAAGGATGTGGCAATTTTCGTGTCTAGTTCTCTTCGCGTCTCATATTTTAGACGCAGATCTTTAAAATTAGACCGCGTTCAAGTCTGTGTGTATTCGAAGTTCACAACTTCTCTTGGTCGAATTCGATCATAAGAGATTCGACTGTGGATCCAAGCATCCGACGTCGGCTTGCGCCACTACTTTCTCGTTGGTTGAGAACGACAAAATAGTCCCCAGCGGAGTCGCCATCTTTTGTACGCGTCAAAAAGATCACAATTGCAAAATTCTATTAATTGAATAGAAGATTATGTTGGCCCAAAGGCCTTCCACCCTAGTTTTGATGATGATTAACTCATGTAGTTATGTTTACTAATAATCTTGTGTTGTTTAAGTTTCAGATCTTTAACCAAGATATTAGTTGGTGATTAGCTTCAACAAAGGTGTTTAGAAACTTTTCATAGTGATTCCAGGGCCAAAACATCAAGATCACACTTTGCCTAGCCCATGGATGGAGTTTTAGAGTAAGTCAACTTGAAGATGAAGATCATCAAGAAGACTTAGGTATCCATAGTTTAGATAGTGTGTTTTAGATCCACTTTGTAAAGCTTAGTATAGTTGATATGCTCAAGTGCACTAACACACACGTTTTATGTTTTGGATTTGGTTTTCATGAATAGTAGATCAAAATAAGTTTACTTTATTTCTATGTATATTAGATATGTTCTAGATATACATACATGCTTTAAACTTGCTAGACAAACTTATTTTGACTATCCTATTCATGTATTGAAAAATCAAGTTTGATGAAAATACAAGTGTTGGTTTTGATAAAATTTGCAAGACTCAAAAATGAATTGATATGATTGATATATGTCTTGAAATTTTTATCACTAGTTTGTTTATCAAAGTAAAATGATAAAACAATTTTTATGGATTTTTAGAAGACTTAAAAGATTTTTCAAAATATTTTTAAACTGTTTTTCTGACCCAGATTTCTGTTCCAGGCTTCAATCAGTCGACTAAGTCAACTGACCTAGTCGACTTGGGTGAAGTCGGTCGACCGGGCCGGTCGACCGACGTGCACAGATCTGTGCACGTTTGGAGAGACACTGGGACGGTCGACCGTACGGGTCGACCGGGTCTGAGAGCAGTGCTCTCTGTTTGTTTGGGTCGACCGGGCTCCGGTCGACCGTGGTTGCCCAACGGTCACATTTCTGACCGTTGGCGGTCGACCGGGCCGGTCGACCGTCAGCCTGTCAGGCTGCCACATCAGCCTAACGGCTAGTTTTCTGATGGGGCTATAAATACCCCATTTGTTTGAGGTTTTCTCCAAGGTTTTTACAAGAGAAAAATTCCCAGTTTTCCTGAGTTTAAAACAAGTTTTGAAAAGAGTTTTTGGGCTTTAAACTTCTCATCTTTATTGTTTTGGGTTTTTGGAAAATCAAAGAAAACTAGGGTTTTGGGAGATTGTATTGATTTTCATTTTTCTATCATTTACAAGAGGTTTCCCTAGTAGTTTTTCTTAGTTGCTTGTTTCCAAAAACACCTTGTTTCCACACTTGAGCTATCTTCTATCCTAATCTATTTAGGATCTTTATTTGTGGAAAAGAGAGAAAAAGAGAAGTGTTTGAGGTTAAGCCTCTAAGTTGTAACCCTCCTTGCTTTTGTTGTATCCCTCTTTGGTAGAGGTTGATCGGAGTGGTATTGGTGTTTGGATCCCTCTTCGGTAGAGGTGATTGTGATTGTATTGGCTACGGGCCTTATCCCTCTTCGGTAAAGTGGATTGTGGTTGTATTGCCTCGGTGGCATTGAGAGAGGAGTTCGGTACTCCTATAGTGGATTGGAAATCCTACACGGTGGTGTAGGCGGGGATGTAGAGCAAGGTGCTCGAACCTCGAAACATATCTTGGCCTTTGCGTTTGATCCACTTGTCTCTCAACTCTCTCTCTTTATATTGTGCAAAGCATCATTCATAACATTCATATCATACTTGCTTGCATTTGTGTAGTGCCTTGCATTGATTCATATTGATATATCATCTTATATGCTTGGTTGTTTGTGTGTGCCTCACTTGTACTTAATCAATAAGAGCTTCACATAGCACCTCAACCCATTCAAGGGGAATCAAGAGGAGTTAGTCCAGAGCCCTTCACGGGGAATTCGGCTACACTTGTTGATTGTATTAAGTGTGTTGCAATAATTTGCATTAGTTTCCGCATTTAGCGCATTTAGTTCTTAGATTAGCACTTACACCTATTCACCCCCCTCTAGGTGTTTTTCAGTTGGTATCAGAGCTAGTGCTCCTGATACTTAGGCTTAACATCCTAGGAGTGAGATCCATTTGCTTGCTAATCTTGTTTGCATTTGCGTGTTTGCACACATATAGTTTTTACCATGGACTTCATGACCCCACCTATGTATGATGCTTCCAACATTCCTATTTGGAAGACTAGGATGTCCATATACCTCCAAACCCTAGGCTTACATGTTTTCCTTGCAGCTACCAAGAAATGCTATCTTGGAAATCGCATTCATATAGGGGCCAATGCACAAGCCCTTGAGGCCATTAGAAGCACGCTTTCAAAGGAATATCTTATGCATGTTTCTAATATTGATTCCGCTTTTGTAGTGTGGAACAAATTGACAACAACCACCACCTCCAAGCTTCAATTGCCAAATCAACCGGAGGAGTCTAGTGGAGAATCCGACTCTCAATGCTTAATGGTCCGAGGGAATGACTCCCTTGAGGTACATTCGGAATCTCAACTAGATAGTAATGATTGTGCTAGTTCTTCAAATGATTATGTTGATCCTCATGCCTTGAATGAAGAACTTTCTATTGTTTGTGAAAAATTAATAGAAAAATATAATTTGTTGAAAAAGAAGAGTGTAGAAATTGATAAAGAAAATAAGAGTTTGCATGCTAGACTTAACAATGTTTTGCAAGAGAAGGTTGAGGTCTATAATGAAAGGGATTCACTGAGATCTCAATTAGAACTTACACTTAAAGAAAATGAGTTTTTGAAAAACAATAATGATTGTGAAAATATTTTGAAGAAAAATGAAAACTTATCTTCAAAAATTGATTTTGTTTTAAAAGAGAATGTTGCTTTGAAAAATAAATTATTTCTATTTCAAATGAGTTGAATTTGTTTAGATAAAAATATTGTTTTACAAAATAAGGTCGATGCACATGTTTGCCATGCTAGGGTAGTATCACACACTTCACCTATTGCATGCCACACTTCTTCTTCTAAGATTAATGATGATATTTGTTTGCTTAAGAAGAAGGTTGATTGTTTGGGCTCCACTATGAGCCAATGTGTCATGAACCACTCACGTTTGGAAACCTTGGTTCGAAAGAAACAAGTTCCATCCTTTATGCATGCACACCCTCCACGGCATACACATGCTCATCACGGACACTCTCATCACATGTATGCTCATGTGTACACTTGTACACATTGTGGACGTAAGGGCCACCTTGCTAAATTTTGCTTTGATAGATTACATAATGTAAATTTAGCAAAGAAGTTTGTTTGGGTTAGAGAAGGTACTAACCCCATGGACCCAATAAGAGATGAGTACCAAAGACCACCCCTCCTATTATTTTTGATGTAGGTGTGGGCTCTCACATGACGTGAGAGTGATGACACCTTGGAGTGGATGCGTTCCGAGCGTCAAGGAAATCAATTGGATGCATCACTTTCAAGGGATGTTTGGTGGAGAGGACCACCATGTTTTGAAGACAAGGAGAGTTGCCTTCTAGGTTTTGGTAACGATTCCTAACTCCTATTTATTATTTACATGCTTTCCATGTTTATCTTTCATAGCATGTTTTGATGTTTAGTGATTAGTATGAAAATGACATGTTAATTAGATTTGTGATATACATGTTTAGTTATTTTGAGACACCCATATTTAATATGGATAAATTCTTTTGTGTTCTCACTATATGGTTGCTATTGCGTATATCATATTTCTAATAACATGTGAATTTACATAATAATCATGTTTTTGTTTATCATGATGAATTTTGTTTTGTTTTATGCTTAATGATTTGAATATATGTTTAAGTGTTAGTTTTCATTAAGACTAGTTATATACTTGTACATAGAGTGGGCTACAAATAAATCTATATATGTTTGGGCTTGATTGCTTATTTGAACCCATTAGATGTGCTAGTATAGTCTAGTTTTGATGATTCATACATTTTAAACTTGTATTCCTATTTTTTGGATTTGTTTTATGATTATGTGCGTTTCACTTCATGTATATGTTTGTATTGCCAAACTTTAAGATATACATGTATACCCTTGAGTCATTTGCTTTTCATGCAAATCTATATATGGACTCAATTGTGTTTAGGGATATGTACGTATACTTATTGTGTTGAAAATTCATACATATACCTTGAAATGAAATTTGTTTTGGTGAAGATTTAGTTTTTCTTGAATTTGTGTTTAATCGTTTAACTTCATGTATATGTCTATCTTGTCCAAACTATTAGATATACATGAATATCCTTTTGAGCCACGTGCCTTAATGCATATATCTTTGTGGACTCTTTGTGTTTGGATATGTATGTATACTTTAATTTGTATGAGACATACATATACCTTGAAGATTAAATAAGTTTTGATGATTTTCATGTCTTCTTGTTTCAAGGAATTTTGAGCTTAATTGAATATTTCATAATACCATGTCACACATTACTTGTACCCTCACCATTTTTTTTAAATATTTCTCATGAGTATGTTTTCATGAGTAAGTATGGACTTTATTGAATATTGAGTGTGTTTAAGTGCTATGTGATTTACATGTGTTTTTATGAAAATTATTTTTAGTTATTCCTTACTTGAAGGATTTCGTACTAGTTTAAAAGATTTTCCATTTAACTAGTTACGGTATTCTTCATTTTGGTAGAGTTTTTCAAACAAAGCTTATTTTTCAAATCTATTTTTGAAAACCCCTACCCTTTACGGGAGGTTGGATGGGAGTCCATGCCTTGTATGTTTATATTGAAAATCTTTTTAAACTTGTGCATGAGATGGGTGGATTAGTTATATGAGTTATACCATGCCTTTATTGTTATGTCAATTGGTATCATTGAACTCTTTCAATTGGTATCAATTTTGATCCTTTGTGTATACTCATATGTTTATTGTGTATGTATATTTTCAATTGGTATCATCTATTGGTGATTGGTAGTCATTCTATTTCATACACATATACTTATTTTATTTGTGCTTAAGATATAAATTTTTCACACAAATTTTGTTTATGCTAGAGCTTGAGCTTCAACTTCATTTCAATTGATTTAGTTTTCAATTGGTATCCTTTTTCAAGCCTATGCATGTGTTTTGTTTGTATTTCATAAAGGGGAGGAGAATTCGATTTTCATATTTCAATTGGTATTTGTATTTCCACTCCCGTACTTTATGATAGAAAATAAAAAGTTTAAATTGATATCATATTCTTAAAAGAAAAATACCTTCTTTTGATATCAAGATGTGTTGTGTTTTAAATTGGTATATAAAAATTTTTTTGTTTAAAAAAAAAAATACAAAAGTTTTGATTTATATTGACTATATGCAATGAGAGCTTAACATCTTTCTACATATAGATTCATGATGAGTGTATCTTGTATTGAAGAGCTTAACATCTCTTCTTTATGTGGTACACGTGTGTAGGGGGAGCTTCACATCTCCTCTTATGCATTACATAATGTGTGTTATGTGAATTAGGGCTTAACATCCCTCTTTCATGTAATGCATTTGTGTAGGGAAGCTAACTTAGCGTCTTCCTCTTCATGAATGTATATAGCATATAACATTTATTGATTTTTGTTTACTTTCAATTGGTATCAAGATGCTTCATTGACATATTTTAAATTGATATCCTAATTGATTGTCACCCCTTATTGACCTTGTTTTTGTTTTTAGACAAAAAGGGGGAGAACATTGTTTTATTGTTTTGATTGACAAAAAGGGGAAGAAAGATTTTTACCCCTCATTTTATTATTTTGCTTGTTTACCCCTTTGTTGATGAGTGACAAAAAGGGGGAGAAAGATTTTGAGTTTTGAGTTTTATATATGCATACTTATGTTTTTGCATATATTAAGTTTTATTGGTATCTAGAGCATCTAGTGTTTTTGTTAATGCTTTATTAATTTAATTGGTAACTAGAGCTTCTAGAACATGTTTATGTGTTTTATGCATGTTGATGCATACATGTTTATGTACATTCATTGCATATCTTTTGTTTATTTGTTTATGTATGAGTTAAGGGGGAGCTTCTTTGAAGCTTAACTTTAATCCATGCATATATAACTCCATGAGTTTTGTCATCATCAAAAAGGGAGAGATTGTTGGCCCAAAGGCCTTCCACCCTAGTTTTGATGATGATTAACTCATGTAGTTATGTTTACTAATAATCTTGTGTTGTTTAAGTTTCAGATCTTTAACCAAGATATTAGTTGGTGATTAGCTTCAACAAAGGTGTTTAGAAGCTTTTCATAGTGATTCCAGGGCCAAAACATCAAGATCACACTTTGCCTAGCCCATGGATGGAGTTTTGGAGCAAGTCAACTTGAAGATGAAGATCATCAAGAAGACTTAGGTATCCATAGTTTAGATTGTGTGTTTTAGATCCACTTTGTAAAGCTTAGTATAGTTGATATACTCAAGTGCACTAACACACACGTTTTATGTTTTGGATTTGGTTTTCATGAATAGTAGATCAAAACAAGTTTACTTTATTTCTATGTATATTAGATATGTTCTAGATATACATACATGCTTTAAACTTGCTAGACAAACTTATTTTGACTATCCTATTCATGTATTGAAAAATCAAGTTTGATGAAAATACAAGTGTTAGTTTTGATAAAATTTGCAAGACTCAAAAATGAATTGATATGATTGATATATGTCTTGAAATTTTTATCACTAGTTTGTTTATCAAAGTAAAATGATAAAACAATTTTTATGGATTTTTAGAAGACTTAAAAGATTTTTCAAAATATTTTTAAACTGTTTTTCTGACCCAGATTTCTGTTCCAGGCTTCAATCAGTCGACTAAGTCAACTGACCTAGTCGACTTGGGTGAAGTCGGTCGACCGGGCCGGTCGACCGACGTGCACAAATCTGTGCACGTTTGGAGACGCTGGGACGGTCGACCGTACGGGTCGACCGGGTCTGAGAGTAGTGCTCTCTGTTTGTTTGGGTCGACCGGGCCGGTCGACCGTGGTTGCCCAACGGTCACATTTCTGACCGTTGGCGGTCGACCGGGCCGGTCGACCGTCAGCCTGTCAGGCTGCCACATCAGCTAACGGCTAGTTTTCTGATGGGGCTATAAATACCCCATTTGTTTGAGGTTTTCTCCAAGGTTTTTACAAGAGAAAAATTCCCAGTTTTCCTGAGTTTAAAACAAGTTTTGAAAAGAGTTTTTGGGCTTTAAACTTCTCATCTTTATTGTTTTGGGTTTTTGGAAAATCAAAGAAAACTAGGGTTTTGGGAGATTGTATTGATTTTCATTTTCTATCATTTACAAGAGATTTCCCTAGTAGTTTTTCTTGTTGCTTGTTTCCAAAAACACCTTGTTTCCACACTTGAGCTATCTTCTATCCTAATCTATTTAGGATCTTTGTTTTGTGGAAAAGAGAGAAAAAGAGAAGTGTTTGAGGTTAAGCCTCTAAGTTGTAAACCCTCCTTGCTTTTGTTGTATCCCTTTGGTAGAGGTTGATCGGAGTGGTATTGGTGTTTGGATCCCTCTTCGGTAGAGGTGATTGTGATTGTATTGGCTACGGGCCTTATCCCTCTTCGGTAGAGGTGGGTTGTGGTTGTATTGCCTCGGTGGCATTGAGAGAGGAGTTCGGTACTCCTATAGTGGATTGAAAATCCTACACAGTGGTGTAGGCGGGGATGTAGAGCAAGGTGCTCGAACCTCGAAACATATCTTGGCCTTTGCGTTTGATCCACTTGTCTCTCAACTCTCTCTCTCTCTCTCTTTATATTGTGCAAAGCATCATTCATAACATTCATATCATACTTGCTTGCATTTGTGTAGTGCCTTGCATTGATTTATATTGATATATCATCTTATATGCTTGGTTGTTTGTGTGTGCCTCACTTGTACTTAATCAACAAGAGCTTCACATAGCACCTCAACCCATTCAAGGGGAATCAAGAGGAGTTAGTCCAGAGCCCTTCACGGGGAATTCGGCTACACTTGTTGATTGTATTAAGTGTGTTGCAATAATTTGCATTAGCTTCTGCATTTAGCGCATTTAGTTCTTAGATTAGCACTTACACCTATTCACTCCCCTCTAGGTGTTTTTCAGATTACAACGGATACAATCCGATTACAAAAGAGAGGAAATCTCAGGGTTGATTCTCCTCTTTATTTAAAACTGGGTTCTTCATGTGGCGGTGGAGAGTGAGTCTTGTTCTCCGTTGACCAGCCGAACGTCAAGTTTCTCTTCTGGATCCTCTTTTTGGATCTATTGGTGGAGTAGCACAGCTCCTATCAGTAATGGAATCTCAAAGAGATTTATTGAACTTGAACGTAGCAAGTTAACAAAAAGAGTTGAACTCTTCTCAGGTTACAAGAGCTTCGAGGCCGAACTTTACTGAGGTAGCTCTCCTCCTCTGCCCATGGCTTCTTGGATTCCTCCATCAGGACTCTCCTCCTCAGCCCTTTTAGAAGAGGTCCCCTCCCCCTGGGTTTCCTTCTCTTCTCTATCTATTCGTAGCTATTTATAGAGGAATTGGGGTGTAACCAACCCCTTAAATCTCTCCATCATGGGAGGAGTGTAACCAACTCCTTAAATCTCTCCATAATGAGAAGTTATTCCCCATTATGTGGAGAGAAAATGGGTTGTAACTGACCAAGTTTATGGCTGTCAGTTATAGTAGAAATGCGGATCTCGCGCTAGACGCGGACTTTACTTTGATGTTGAGACGCGGAGCTCACAGGCTCGCGTCTGTGTTAGAACGCGGAGCTGCTCAGACTCGCGTTTGAGTTGAAACGCGACCTCCGCGTCTGACGACCTCCGCGTCTGACAAAGGATGCAAGGTCCGCGTCTGACGACTTTCGCGTCTGACAAAGGATGCGAGGTTCGCGTCTGGCGACCTCCGCGTTGGAATGCGACCTCCGCGTCTGACAGAGGACGCGAGGTCTGCGTCTGGCATTGGAACACGAGGTCTGCGTCTGGCGACCTCCGCGTCAGAGGCTGGAATGTGGGGTCCGCATCTGGCATTGGAACGCGACCTCCGCGTTAGAGGCTGGAACGCGGGGTCTGCGTCTAGGAGATTCGCGTCTGAGGCTTTGTTCGTAGTAATTTTTTTGATAGCCTACATTAAGTCGCAGTGTTTTTTGAGAACTGCTACCACAGTCGCAGTCTTTTCTAAGAACTGCTATCAAGGTCACAGTCTTTTTCTGAAGACTGCTACCAAAGTCGCAGTCTTTTTCTGAGGGCTGCTACCATGGTCGCAGTTTTTTATGAGGACTGTGATTAAGTCGCAATGTTTTTATGAGAACTGCTACCACGGTCACAGTCTCTTCTAAGGACTGCTACCAAGGTCGCAGTTTTTTTTCTGAGAACTGTTACCATGGTCGCAGTTTTTTATGAGGACTGTGATTAAGTCGCAGTGTTTTTATAAGAACTGCTACCACGGTCGCAGTCTTTTCTAAGGATTGCTACCAAGGTCGCAGTCTTTTTCTGAGGACTGCTATCCTGGTCACAGTTTTTTATGAGGACTATGATTAAGTCGCAGTGTTTTTTATGAGAACTGCTACCACGGTCACAGTCTTTTCTAAGGACTGCAACTAAGGTCGCAGTCTTTTCTGAAGACCGCTACCAAGGTCGCAGTCTTTTTCTGAGGACTGCTACCATGGTCGCAGTCCTAATTACACTGAAAATATATGATTTTAGCATCTCACATGCATAGTTTAATGATTATTTTCTTATATTTCAATATTATAGAACTTTGACTCATTTGAGAGTCATATATTCATGTAATTATGGATGGATGCAAACAATATTTTGTGATGATTCTGCTTGTATTCATGTTCTATTTTTGTATTCATGCTTGCAACTATTCAACTACTTGTATTCATTTTCTGTTGAAGCTATTGATGTTTGGCTTCATCCACTTTATTAGCAACTTTTTTTTCCAGTTGATGATTACTACTGCAGTTCAAAGAAATGAGTTCAACTTTTGATATACGATAGGTTTGATGTTTCCCCTGCTAAAGGTCAGACAACACACGCACGTTTCCCTAGCAATCTTAAAGAACTCAAAACAATTAATCATGGAAGAATAATGCAAAAAAATGTATAATTGCAAGCTTCTGATTGTAACTGAGATACATGGATACATAAGCAAATAAACAGAAATGTGTGAAAACTTTATAATCATTAATCTGAAAACTCCTGTACAGAAACAACATCTATGGTGTATACATTAAATAATACATGATACATTAAACAATGCATAAAAAATCTGTTTTGATGCGCACCTCTCAACCTTCTGAGTCTTGGAGAACTCGGCAATAGAACGAAACCAATTACAGACCTGTCACGGTCAACGGATGACCTAGAGACAGGCGACATTCGATGGACGACTGAGAGAGAGAGCGCAGGCGCATTCGATGATAGGCGACGCGCGACGGGCAGCCGAGAGAGAGGGGGGAGGGAGAGAGAGAGAGCAGTGGCAGACAATGATCGAGAAAGAGAGAGGGGCAGATGGCGACGCGCGGCGACGGGCGGCAACGAGACGATGAACGACGAGGGGCGGCGCTCGGATCTGCACTAGAGAGAGAGAGATTTAGACTGAGAGAGAGAGAGTGATCTATCTTCGTTTTGTTAATTGGGGCTGGGAGGCAATTTAATTTTTTTGGGCTGAGGGGGAAATTCAAATTTTAGAATTGGATAGAAATTTAAATTTTTGGGTTCAGATTGGAGCTTATGTGTCTTGCCATGTGGCATGCCACATCAGCGCGGGAGTCAAAGCGGGAGCTAATAAGGGAGCCAAATAGCATTTTCGGAAGAAAAAAGATCTTCTCTCTCATCTTTACTGTTATAATGGAAACTCTTCTGCGGGTGAAATTTGGATTGAAAATAGGGCTAATTCTCTCCCTTCCCCTCTCATTTTCTACCAAATGTGATGATTTAATAAGAGAAAGAATACATTCGCTCGCTCATCTTTACTAATATAACGAGGGATGAAATTTGCATTCTGTAGGGCTAATGGACTCACGGTTGACTCATATTCTCCAAATAAATCTCATCTGTTGATCTAATCAATATGCGATACTTATAGAAGAAGTCAAGCACAATATGATACAACTCATTTTAGTAGATTTTTTTTTTTTTTTGTGGTTAAGAGAGTCCAATCGGACAATGTCACACCACTCGGATTGCACTGGGTGACCTTGAGGGAGCACGCCCCGGGCCTGACAGGGGGCCAACTCATTTTATTAGACACGTGCATAACTATCTGAAAGGAGTTTAGCTACAAAGAAATCATGCACGCACGTGGATGGCACATGAACCATTTCTCATAATAATAATAACTATATAAAAACAGAATTTTTGTTACTAACCTGTGTAAAAACAGAAAGTCCATGTGTTTCCCCCCCCCCCCCGCACAATAAGCATAAAAAAATAGAAATATTTAGTTGCTAACATTGTTAAAAAGAAGAGTAGAAGGGTGTGGCTGTAAAACTAACCTTTTGGTTTGCCCAAACCAGCTGCCAGCCAAAGACACCCACGCGTCCATATCCAACCTAAACCGTCAAAAAACCATAAATTAAATTAAAAACCACCACAAACCAAAAAAAAAAAAAAAGACCTCGAAGCAGAGGAGGGGCAACTAGGGGTGTCAATTGGGCCGGGCTGGCCCAGCACCCCGTACGAGCACGTTCTGGCCCAGTCAGGACCCGAGCCAAACCCAGCCCGGGTCTGGATTTCCAGCGGGCCGGCCCCGGGTCCGCCAATTGGTGGCCCAGGGCCCGGTGGGCCGTGCCAGGTCCGGGTTGGCCCATCCAGGCCGGCCTGACCAGGCGCGGAATACCCCAACGGCTCTAGAGCCGTTGGGCTTGGCGGGTCGGGCAGGGCCGAAACCGGCCCGACACAGCCCGAATAAGAGCCCAATGGCACTAAAAGCCGTTAAAGGGGCTTTTTGTAAACCCCCCTCCCACACCCTAACGGCTCTTATAGCCTCTTTTTTTTTTTTTGGGGGGGGGGCTTGCAAATTTTTTTGGCAAAAACACCCTTAACGGGTGTATGTTGGTTTTTTTTTTGTTTTTTGTAAAATAAAAGTAAAAAATACTTTCTCCTCCTCTATAAATACTTAGACTTCTCCACTTCATTTCACACAACAAAAACTATTTCTCTTCATCTTTCTCAAGCTCTACAAGTTCTCTATTCTCTCTACAAGCTCTTTAAGACTCAAGGTCTCTCTATAATCTCTCAAGCCTCAAGTCTTCAAGCTCTGCAAGCGCTCTCTCTCTACAAGCTCTACAAAATCTTTCTCTACAAGCTCTTCATGTCGGTATTTATATTCCTATAAAAAAATGGATGCCAATTCTACTCAAGCTGGATCTAGCCAACCTTCTGGTTCTAGAATTCGTGATAATTTTAGCATTAGTAATGATACTTGGGACACCCTAAATATGACACTAGACAACACTCCACAACTTTCATACACACAACTTACACCTTGCACAGATTTTAATGGTTCTTCTGATGTACCTAGCATTGTTCCTCATATACCGATTAGTTCCCTCGAGGTATCAACTACCTCCACAATTCTTAGGTCTGGAGTTGGAAAATATTTTGATAAATTAACTGTTAATGGAGTTAGGAGGACTCAATGCAAGTTGTGTCCAAATGTTTCATATTCTTTTCCCAAAAATGCAGGAACTGGTCTACTTACCCAACATAGTAAGAGCATACAAGCGGAACACTAAACACGACAACCCAAATTAGCACTTTGGGTGGCACTTTAGGCACTTTTAGTTATAATCGTGCAACAGGTGAAACAAATTTAATGAAATTTCTTATTCGGTCTGAACAACCTTTTAGTATGGCTGAAGATGTTGCATTTACAGATTATATTAGACCACTCATAATCCTGATTATAAGCTGGTCAGTAGGAACACTATAAGATTAGAAATGTTTAAAATGCTTGAAGAAAAAAAACAAATATTAGTTGCAGTTTTATCATCTTTATCCCATAAAATTGCATTCACTTCTGATTGTTGGGGAGCCCTTAACGGTTACCATATTATTATTACTGCGCATTTTATTGATTCTGATTGGGTTTTAAATAAAAGAATTATCAGTTTTAAAAAGTTTTATCATCCTCATAATACTTTAAATCTTAGTAAAATTATAATGTGTGTTGCTAGAAAATATAAAATTGATTCTAAAATTTTTACTGTTTCATTTGATAATGCTAGCAAAAATACTACAGCAGTTGAGATTTTGAAAAATTATTTAAAACCCGTTTTAAATGAAATGTTTTTCATATTCGATGCGTTTGTTATATTATTAACTTGTGTGTACAAGATGATTTAAAAATAATTAATGATTATATTCAAAAATTAAGAGATATTATTATATTTAGTAAAAGTAGGGGCCTAATAAGGCAAACCTTCAGGCAAATTTATTAGGGCTTAGGGTTACCTGCTAAAAAAGTACCTCAAGATGTAAAAACTCATTAGAACTCAACACATAATATGTTGAGGTAAAACAATTCCTTATAAGGAGGCAACAAATAGGTTTATTGTTGTAGAATTACCTAATTGTTTTATTTTCGATGAGGAATGAAAAATTTGTGAATGGATTTGTAAATTTTTAAAAAGATTTGAAAGAATAACAAAATTATTTTCTGGTATTTATTACCCAACGACAAATATAATATTTTATGAGTTAACTGAAATAAATCAAATATTTTCTGAATGTAGGAATATTGATTCTATAAGAGATATTATTGCTCTCATGGAGAAAAATTTAATAAATATTTTAAAAAAATTTCTTTTATCTTTTATTCTGCTGTTATTGTGGATCCTAAGATTAAATTTAATGGATATAAATTTTTACTTGAAAATTTTTATGAAATGATGGATTATGAGGATAGTTCTGCTCTAATGTGGGCACATATTGATTCTTTTATAAATAAGTTATATGATTTTTATGAAACTACTTACGAAAATAAGCAATCTTCTTCAACTCAAAGTTCTTCAACCTCTAGTAACAGAAGTTCATTATTTTTTGGCTTTTTATCAGAAAATCTAGAACTTTTGACTCTTTAAATGAACTTCATTATTATATACAACATATTGTGACTCCTGAGACCGATCGAGACTCAGGATTTGAAAATTTTGATATTTTGGTATGGTGAAAATCACAGGCATTAACTTATCCTGTCATTTTCATCATGACACGTGATTTACTAACTCTTCCGGCATCTTGCTTCAAAGTCTATTTTTAGTACAGGTGGTCGAGAGCTGACTGATATGAGGAACCGTCTGACATCGGATGCGATCGAGATGACAATATGCAAGAAGGATTGGCTAGATGCGAAAAAGAGAAGTCTAATAAAACAATTGACGATTTCATCAAAGAATCTCTAGAAGACTCCCCAAAAGATGAATGGAGACTTGAATTTTTTTTATTTATGATTGATAAAATGTATGAAGAATAAAGACTTGTACTTTTTTTTATGTATTAATGATAAATTTGAAAAAAATGATTTATACTTCAATTGTATTTGTATCAATTATCTATTTTATTGGATCGTTAATAAAAATATATATTTTCATTTCACGGCTTATAATATTTTTTTTATTTTTATCACAACTTGAATAAGTAATTTTTGGGAATTTTTATGATTTTTAAGATTTTTTTGAATTTTAAGGTTTTTTTAAAGTTTTTATTTTATTATTATTTTTTTACATTGCCGGGCCAACACAGGTCTGGCCTGGGGCCCAGCGCACCCGAGCCTTAGGACCATGCCCGGGTTCCATTTATGGCCGGCCCAATTGACACCCCTACGGGCAACAAGATCAGAAACCATGATGGAAATAACTCCTTTCTCTCTTCAAATCCCCCCCCCCACACAAAAAAAACCGAAGAAGAAAAAGGAAAAGAAATTTTTAGGGTTCAAATTTGAATTCTAACCTCAATCAATTCAAATTGATCGAGACATGGGGACAGAGATCTGGCACCCTTACGTCTGCTTAATCCGTCTGGCCCCCTCTCTTCATCATCAACAAAGGTGTCACCCTAACCCTAGACCTCATCCGAAACCGTTCAAGAAACGGCGGTCGAGATCAATGAAAGAGGCCAAAAGCGGCGGCGGCTTCGCTTTCGTCCAGGTCAGGATCTTGAAGCGAGGCGATTCTGCCAATCAGTCGTCATCGTCGTCAATTGTATCGATCGAGTCTCTGATATCTGATCGCTTGGGACCAGACCCGGATCTGGTTGCTTACGCTGGATCGGCGTTATTGACGTCGCCGTCGCCGAGGTCGCAGCCGCTGCCGAGCTTCTCGGGGATGAAGGCGGAGGAGCCAGCGGCGGGCCTCGTGGTCCACTCGGCGGCGACGAAAGATCTGAGGCGGTTGATTCGGTTGGATTGATTTTCATTCTGATTGGATTTGATAAAATTGATGGGATTTAGGCGGGGAAATGTACGAAACTGGTATGAAGGCTCCTTTTCTTTTTTACTTCTTTTGTCCGGATCCGATTTCAAAAATTTCCGTGGGATTTTTTTGTAAAGCGGAATTTGGATCCGAAAGTGGGGTAAAATATCGAGGGTTAGATTGAAAAAAAATATGTATTTATCTAATTTATGATTTATTGTAAATTTTAATTGCCTGATTATGCTAATAATATTTTTATGTGCATGTCCTATTGCAGAATTTCTTTAGCAATTCTTAAGCAATCCTTATCTTATTTCCAAACAAGAGGATAATTGTGATGAAAAGAGAATACAATCGTCTCATTGTCATCAGGATATTTCATTACAAATCTGCTGATGGTGTCATAATTAGGAATTAATTATTATGTTATTTATTTGTTATTTTATTTGATATTATTTTATTTTGGATAATTAAAATTTTTTGATTATCAAGTTTTATTTAGTTCGTTAGTTTGTGTTGAATGTCTACTTATAAATAGACCTCTTGTTTTTATTGTGAAGGAAATTTTGTTTTATGAAAATACAGATTATAAGCTTCCCCTCTCAATTATGCTCTTTTCTCTCTCTAAAATTTTTTCTCTCTCTCTCTAAATTATCTCTTTTTCTCTTTGTCTCCTCCTTTTTATTTCTTTCTAGTTCTACATCAATTGGTATCAGTATCGTTTGTTTCCTTTGCCTTCAATCCAATTTTTTTCTCAGCTACCTAAATCCCAAAAAATAAAATAAAACAAAAAAGAACAATTGTTGCACTTTACAGTTGCTATGCTCCACCACTGCTCAGTTCATGGTCGTTGCCCTCCATCTCTGTCCACTACTATTGTGAGTCACCACAGGCGACCTACTACCTTCACACTTGAAAACAAAGAACTCTATCAGCACACGCCATTCAAAGAAAGCCCAGACCCGTTATCATCTGTTTTCCTCGAGGGTGACTCTCTTCACTGCTGTTCAGTCCTTCCTCGACCAGCCGTCATCGCCAAGCCGTCTCCTAAGACTCACTGCTGCTTAAAGTTCGCTAATAAATTTTTCTAAATTGATTATTGTGCTTTTAGAATTATTCATTTGGCTCTTATTTAAATTAGCAAAGGATCGTCGTTTATTTTTATGTTTGTTTTCTTGGATATTCATCCATAGAAAAATCCATAAAATTCACAAAAAATATTTTAGCATCATAATTACTTTTTTGCAATCCCACATTTTTATTGCGCCTTTAAATATTTTTCCATTTAATTTTTACCAATATTGTGTGCATCCTAATTTAATTTATTTTTCTCATTATTTAATATAATTTGGGTCTATTTCAGCGTTATTTTCTCTTCTCTTTTTCACCATAACTATTAAACAACTTGAAGATTTTTTTACTGCTTTAAAAGACCATCAAATTAAATTTGAAGAACATTAAAAGCAAATAGACATTAAACTTGACCAAATTACGGTCTCACTTGAATCTCTTACCACAAAATTGGGCAATCTCACTAGAAAATTGTACAAAAGTATCGCAATTCAGAAAAAAATAAATTCAATCCTACATTAATATCTCACAAAATAATGGTCAACTTATCTTTTCTAATGTCATTTACTACTAGAAAACTGCAAGTTTGCGGAAAAAAATATTACGTCGAAAATCTTTTCTACGCAATATTTGCGTCGAATTATCGCAAATTCGACGCAATATCTGCGTCGAATACGTAAAAAATAGATGACATCTATTATAAAAAAATTAATAAATGACAAATTATGTCGAATATTCGATGCAAAATTAAAAAACCGTGGGACATTTTTGGTTGCGTCCTGTAAAATTTTGAGTCCAATTTTTGATGCAAAATAAAAATCTCGTGGGAAATTTTGGTGGAAAATCTGGGACATGTTGCGTCGAATAATCAATGCAACATTTTACGTACTGCGGCCAAAATATCATTAATATTCGACGTAATATTTTACATTTTGCGTCGAAATACATTTTTGACGCAAATGGATGTGATATAGGGTTGAATTTCTCCCCACTTCTCTCTTCCTCTCTTCCTTCTCCACTCCCCAAAATTCCCCCTCCCTCCTCCGGTGTCCCCCTCCTCCACCCGACCCTCCCCATCCTCCTCCCCAACATCCTCCTCTCAGGCGTCCCTAACTTCCCGGCCACCTCCCCTCCCCCCCCCCCCGGCCACCTCCCCCTCCCCCCCCGGCCTCCCGCACCTGCCCCCTCTTTCCCCCGGCCACCTCCCCCTCCCCCGGCCACCCCCTCGCTCTGCAGCCCTCCCCCCCGCCCCCCTGAACCCTTCCTCCCCCGGCCACCTCCCCCCCCCCCCCCACGTGACCCCCTCCTCCCGGCCACCTCCCCTTCCCCCCCGACCCCCTCCTTGCACCTCCCCCTCCCTCCCCCGGCCACCTTCCCTCACCCTCTCCGCGCCTCCTTCCCCGCACCCCTTCCCCCGCTTTTCCTCCCTCCTCCCCCGGCTCTCTCCGATCGGCCGCCGCCTTCCTCCCCGTACATAAATTTTGATGTCTACTATTTATTTTCAAGTTTTCCTTGTTCATTTTGTTTGCCCTGCTATTGGATGTGTCCTAGTAGTTTTGGTTTGGATTAGCTTGGTCAAGGGTATTTTGAGTTAACTTTATGATTGTTAAGGTTGCTTATTGATTTGTTTAAGAAAGAAAAAAAAAAGTCAAACTCATTGACAATGATTTTCACATTTAATTTCTAATAGACTTGTCCACCTTTAAGTCTTGGAAGGGGGAGACATGGACATATGACACGTGACACGGGACACGTACACGTGACATGGGACACATACACAAACATGTATATGAAGCACGGACACAGACACGACACACGGGCATGACGCGAACATATAACACGTGACACAAGACACAGACACGTGACACATGCACAAACATGTATATGAAGCACATACACAGACACGGGACACGGACATGACACGTACATGACACGTGACACGGGATATGGATACGTGATACAGACACAGACATGTATATGAAGCACGAACACAAACACGGGACACAAACATGACACTGACATATGACACATGATACGGGACACGGGACACGAACGCGTGACATACAGACATAGACATGTATATGAAGCACAGACACAGAGGAGGGACACGGACATGATAGGGACATATGACACGTGACACGAGACACAGACACGTAACACAGACACAGACATCTATATGAAGCACAGACGCATATCCGGGACACAGACATGACATGAACATATGACACATGATACAGTACACGGGACACGAATGCGTGACATGGGACACATAGTCATGTATATGAAGCACAGACACAGACACGGGATACAGACATAACACGGATATATGACACGGACACAGACACGACAAGGATATGTATATGAAGTAAGGACACATACACGGGACACGGAAACAGACGATCACGGATCACAGACACGGGCACAGACTAATAAACCCTAGATTCTCGTTCAATAAACAACGTACATTACCTGTCCTATAACTACTCTTTGATATAAACACTTATGAATCTTAAACATGTAGTCTTCATAGACTTTTTGTTCATGTCAACAGTTAACTATATTGTTAGTGGTTATTACAAGTAATGTACGGTTGTTGTTGCACTATCCGTTTGGATAAGTTTGGGATTGAATTGTAAAGCTTGACACTGTATACGTGTTGTGTGTATTTTGACTAATATTTTGATAGTACCTTCCTTTGTTCTCTGGGCCACAACTACCCTACGTGGACTTGGCGAACACGAGGGAGGTGCTGTCAAAATTTAGTCAAAATAAACAAAACACGTATAATCCTAAACAATAATCCTGAACGCGGACACGGACACGACCAAATGAACCCTAGATTGCCATTCAACAAACAACGAATATTACCTGTTCAAACGAATCCCTAAACAATAATCCTGACCTAAATCTAACTCTAATCACAATATACAACTAATTAACATATTTACTGCTTGTTGTATAATAATGTCTATCCTGTAGTAATTAATGAAGTGGGTTAGGAGTTGGGTACACTTGGAGAAAACAAATATAAAATACAGAGATGGATGTGAAGAGTTTGTAGAATTGACTTTTGATCATTCAGCCATTAACAATAAAATAACTTATACGTGTAGGGATTGTAAAAAAAAAAAAATGCTTGACAAGGACAGCGTGATGTTCCATTTACTAATTAAGGGATGGTATCAAGATTACGCTTGTCTTGAGCCGTGGCATTTGCATAATGAACAAAAATAACAACCCCCACCAAATAGCAATAACAGTGATGACCAGGGTCCTGTTGATGGTGTCTACTATAGTGATGACTATCACTATCGGTTTTTAAGTTCACTTTTACATAATCCAATCGACGAGAGCTTCAATGATGTGCTCCTCCTTCGGAGACTGATGATTTTTTGTGAGAAGGTTAAAGAATTGCATGCTCCACTATACCGAGGATGTAAGAACTATTCCATACTATCGTTCATAATAGAGTTGTACCTCATCAAATCAAGGAGCAAGATGAGCGATGTCATATTTGGAGAGATGGTACATTTACTGAAGAATGCATTCCCTGATATAAATATACCAGACTCGTTCTACGATCGGCAAAAAGCATGCACAAATATAAGTAAAGTAGTGCGGGTCGATTGTTGACTGATTTTTCCTGCACGCAAAAGTAAAGATATTAGATTTAGAAATAGATCGTACGAGGAATCAGTTCTAATCCGCGGTAGCAAGGCTATGCGGGTCGTGATCCTCAAGGAGGGACTGCGATAGAAGCGTTAAGCAAGTTAATCTCTAAAATTTATCTTTTTTAGTTAATTGTCACGATGGTATTTACAAAGAAACGTGGTATTTACAATGAGTTGTGAGAAAGAATATTGGAGAGATGTGGATTTAATCTACGAAAAGAAAATAAAAGAAAAGAAAGGAAAACTTATCTCTTTATTTGCTTGCCGTTTGAACCGTTGCGATGATTTCCCTTTCTTGGAAGGCGTACAAGCACGGCTTATGGATCGTCCGCCTTCTTAATCTACTCTACGAAATAAAACAACAAGCTATGAAGACTTGTTCATCGCCATGGGCCGTCAAGGTTCCTTCTTCGGCTAGGTAGTCTCAAAGCGTCAAGTTCTCACGGTTTGCAAGTCATCAGAGAAGGAAACAATATAGAAAACAAGATCAAAGAGAACAAGAACACAACATAAAATAGAAGAGATGAACAAATAAACATAACAAAAACAAACCTTTGAATGGATTTCATTAACAATTGAAGAAGAGTTGGCTTACACCGCTGTCACCTCAGTACAAGCATGGACTCTTTCCTCCATGAAAGCTTCCTCCACTCTCAGAATTTACAAAAGATAAACAAAAAGAAAACCTAACCTAGAAGAAAGAGAAAAAACCCTAAAAATCTGAACTTTGGCCCTTTGCTGGACGCTGGACACCCTTTGCGTTGCACTGCAGGTGATATTTATAGGTGCAGAAGGCTACAGAGTCCCAGACAAAACTGCCCACGAAAATTGGGATCTGGATGAGATCAAAGTGCCGCGTTTCCGCGGCTTTTGCCGCGGATCCGCGGCACTTTGGTGATGTCTGGCCACGCGCTTTGGCGCGTGGCCTCTCCTGGTCCGTCCCTGTGGGCTTCTGCTTCTGGAATTTTGATCCTGGCCTTTTAATCTGGATTTTCGAGATAACTTGGTAATCAAGTTACTCTTAATCCAGATTTCTTCAAATTTTCTTCCCACGAATTTTCTTCTTATCTTGGCCTTTTATCCTCATCCTGCATGTGTTTAGGGTTAGATAGAAGTCTATCCTTCCCTAATCTCTGATATTTGCAACTTTTAGCCCTTGTATTTGCATTTTGACTCTTTGTATTTGCGCTTTTTCACCTGGGCTTCAAACATGGGCTTGGATCTGGGCTTTGAGCTCTTTAAGCTTTATTTATTGTTAAAATAATAATTCGAGGCCTGCACACAATAAATTACAAATTATTAATAAATGTGCAGAATTAAATGAATAAATATGAAAATGTGATGGTAAATATGATGATAAAAATGCACTTTTGACTACCAATCACACCCCCACACTTATCTTTTTGCTCGTCCTCGAGTAAAAACAAAGAAAAGAAAAAGTTAATCTAACCTAACTCACTTTCGTAGGAATCACGATTGCACTTAGCACGTGCAACAAGCCGTTAAACCTCTAGGTTACCCTAGAGGACGAGTGTTGTCTCGTGAGGGTTTTCAGCGGATTGCACCCACAAAATCCATAAAAAGGAAAATATTTGAATTATTATTGAAGAGACTAAGTAGTCTATAAGTTTTAGGATCCTCATTTTTATTCATTCTTTAAACCTAGTCTTTATAAAATCAATTGTTATTCATTTTAGGTAAGGATTAAAATTGAATTTCTAATATAGTCTTTTTCGTTACCAAAAGTCATACGCACCCTTGTGAATCTAGGAATTCCTTAACTTGGACTCTCATGCCTCTTTATTATTTTTATAACATCATCTAATTTCTTTCGTGTAAGTATCAAGGCTTCTTGAGGCCCTCATACTTAACTAATTGACTATTAGATGTGTTAATATATTTATTTTTTTTATTTTTTTGGCATGTATAACTCATCTAATTTTCTTTCGTATAAGTATCAAGGCTTCTTGAGGCCCTCATACCTAACTAATTGATTATTAGATATGTTAATACATATATTATTTTTCTTAGTCTTCTTAGGCTTTCTAATCCACCCATGTAACGAACTTAAAGTCGATGACTCCCAAACCGGTTGGCTTTAGGGCACCAAGTGAGAAAACACCCCGCGGACTCAAATTCGAGTGAACTAGGCCCAAAACTAAGGACTTTATTTTATTTACTCACCTTTAGGCATGAATACTTATGCTTCTTGAGGCACATGTATCAGCTTAATTGGTGATTTTTTTTTTTTTCTTTTTTTTTTTTTTTGAGGCACAAGGTCTTTGTCTTAGAATCCTAGATATGCATTTGGTATGCACATTTCATTAAGGTAAAAATCAAGACTAATTATTTATTCAATTTCTCTCCTATACCTAAAAATTAAACAATTTATTTATTTTGACCAAGTTTTTAGAAATCCTAATCATGATTTTCCTAATCCTTAAAACTAACTTAGATTTCTTTCAAAAAATAAGTCAAAATACTTCCTTTTTATAACAATTTTTTTTTTTAAAATTTTTTTTTTATTAGCAATTTTTTTTTTTTTTTTTTTAGTTTTTACCTATGTTAGTATGTTAGTAAAACCCACCCCCGCACTTATCTCATGCATTGTCCTCAATGTATGAATGTACGCATGTATGCATGAAACAGAACAAGGGAAGGCAGAAAATTACCTTAGGGGGTGGTTCCGGTGGTGGTCTAATTGGGCCAAGCGTTGCTACCCAATCAAGATAATGTAGTAGTTGGTGAAACCCACCAGAAATTTTTCGTCTATAACCCACTAAAATGTATGTGTGATCATTTTTTAAAATTTCCACCCCATCAAATTTCCAAATTTCATAATAAATTTCAGAGTTAATTGTCTCAACCTCCTTGTCCCAAAATGGAGTATGAAAAGATGGAATTATTGACTTGGACATTATGGGTGCGGGAACGAATACCGACTCAGGAAGAGGCTCAAATCAAGTAAGGGCTCAGGAGTCAGGCTCGGTTCAAGAATTGGGTCCAAGTCAAGAAATTGAAACTCAAGTCCACAATCTTCTTCCACAATGGAATGTGACCTAATATGGATGATATCTCTTTACTTCCAATATTAAGGAATTCTAGCTCATCGCCATACAATTCTTCAAAACTAAGGTCAACATCTTCCGTCAGAATTGTACAATCAGTTTCAGAAGTAAAGAGATTGTGAGAATCTAGGTCATGTTCAAGTTCTAATTCGGGAAAGGGAAAACTTGCCAAGTTATCAGAATTTGAAATTTCGGCAAGTTCACATGATGGTACTGAATTAGAATCTTGTTGTCCAAAGCAACTTGGTTCGTCGGCTTTAAGCGAGTGGTCAGCGATATCAGAATCAGCCGGACGGTGAGAACGTAAGCATTGAACCATCAAATCTATGTCATGATCACGGGCTAATTTAGCCTCAGTCATGGCAGCTAGCATCCCTTCATAGTCGATAGGTGGATCATGTTCTGATTGGACTTGAAAATAGGACGGGTAATCGTGATAAAGTTGTGAGTCGGTGGACTCACGTATCATCATGTCTAAGATTGATGGTGATTTTTGCTTGGACTTATTTATACTCATCATTTCCAAGATAGATGGATTTCTATTCTGAATGGGTGGATCTGAGTATGAATCTTGGGAAGAATGTGGACTAGAGGGATATGGAGGACAATTTGGTTGAGAATTAGACTCGGGGACTCGAAACCCCATGAACTCTGTGACGAGTTGAAATTATTATGGAAATTATAGTCATAAGATGGGGGGTGTGGGTTATAGTCATTCGGATAAGACCATTCCGGCACACTAGATTGGTCAAAATTAGGGTATGCCGGGTTGGTAATATCCGAATAATAGTTAGGGGTGTAATATGGATTAAAATTGGAATTATTATTATATGCCATATCACACCAACACAAACAACACAAACAAATAAACAAACAAAAAAAGAAAAATTCTAACCTAAGTTAGGGTAGACCTAGACCTAGACGACTCCTAACTGGTTAGACTGTCCACGGGAGGTAGGGTGTAGACTTTGACCACAAGTTAATCAGCCAGGTCGGGGCAAGAGTGGTGGGAAGTTTTCCGTCAAAGACGTTCCTTAATTAAATAACCACCACACTTCGGGCTTTCGGCCCTCAATCCCCTTCCTAGACACTGATTTGGCAGGAGTCAACTTCCAACACCGTTCCCCCTTAGGATAATCTCCTATTGAGTCCGAGATGTCCCTAGGGCCAACGTCTACTCTTTTTTAGTTAGGCTTGGGTTAGTGAGTGCTTGGGATATGATTTTTGGGCTAAGGAAGGGTGATGAAATCCCCACCTTATCTTGTTAATGGGTTATGCCCTTAAGATGAATTAGTGTATGTGTAAAGCTGTAGAAAAGTAATCACTCAAGAAAGCAGTAAACAACCAAGAGTGTTTCCTAATCTATATGCTATGCAAACGTACCTTGTCGCCAGCACTCTTCAACAGTAAATTAAAGTAATTGAAAAGACACGTGCCTAATATGCAAACGTCTAATCAATTTTTATCTTTAACAACAATCTTTTTACTGTTGAATTAATTAGCAGTTTACAGGTGTGTCACAGAACAAGATAAACAGAGAATTAAACAGTATTTAAACTTTGCAGCATCCTGAAGAAATTGCAGTTAGTAGTCCTTTACTGTTGCCGCGTTTCCGCGGCTTTGGCCGCGGATCCGCGGCAAAACAGTGGGCTCCTGTGCTCTGCCTTCGAGGGCAGAGGCACAGGGCAGCTATATGTCCACTGCAGCTGCTGTTTTCTGTTTCCTGTTCTCCAAACCTGCAAACAGAAAAGAATAAAGAATTAGTTAAAAATTAAATTTTTTTGTTTTAGAGATAACTTACCGTCCCTCCCCGGCAACGGCGCCAATTTGTTGACTGATTTTTCCTGCACGCAAAAGTAAAGATATTAGATTTAGAAATAGATCGTACGAGGAATCAGTTCTAATCCGCGGTAGCAAGGCTATGCGGGTCGTGATCCTCAAGGAGGGACTGCGATAGAAGCGTTAAGCAAGTTAATCTCTAAAATTTATCTTTTTTAGTTAATTGTCACGATGGTATTTACAAAGAAACGTGGTATTTACAATGAGTTGTGAGAAAGAATATTGGAGAGATGTGGATTTAATCTACGAAAAGAAAATAAAAGAAAAGAAAGGAAAACTTATCTCTTTATTTGCTTGCCGTTTGAACCGTTGCGATGATTTTCCTTTTCTTGGAAGGCGTACAAGCACGGCTTATGGGATCGTCCGCCTTCTTAATCTACTCTACGAAATAAAACAACAAGCTATGAAGACTTGTTCATCGCCATGGGCCGTCAAGGTTCCTTCTTCGGCTAGGTAGTCTCAAAGCGTCAAGTTCTCACGGTTTGCAAGTCATCAGAGAAGGAAACAATATAGAAAACAAGATCAAAGAGAACAAGAACACAACATAAAATAGAAGAGATGAACAAATAAACATAACAAAAACAAACCTTTGAATGGATTTCATTAACAATTGAAGAAGAGTTGGCTTACACCGCTGTCACCTCAGTACAAGCATGGACTCTTTCCTCCATGAAAGCTTCCTCCACTCTCAGAATTTACAAAAGATAAACAAAAGAAAACCTAACCTAGAAGAAAGAGAAAAAACCCTAAAAATCTGAACTTTGGCCCTTTGCTGGACGCTGGACACCCTTTGCGTTGCACTGCAGGTGATATTTATAGGTGCAGAAGGCTACAGAGTCCCAGACAAAACTGCCCACGAAAATTGGGATCTGGATGAGATCAAAGTGCCGCGTTTCCGCGGCTTTTGCCGCGGATCCGCGGCACTTTGGTGATGTCTGGCCACGCGCTTTGGCGCGTGGCCTCTCCTGGTCCGTCCCTGTGGGCTTCTGCTTCTGGAATTTTGATCCTGGCCTTTTAATCTGGATTTTCGAGATAACTTGGTAATCAAGTTACTCTTAATCCAGATTTCTTCAAATTTTCTTCCCACGAATTTTCTTTTTATCTTGGCCTTTTATCCTCATCCTGCATGTGTTTAGGGTTAGATAGAAGTCTATCCTTCCCTAATCTCTGATATTTGCAACTTTTAGCCCTTGTATTTGCATTTTGACTCTTTGTATTTGCGCTTTTTCACCTGGGCTTCAAACATGGGCTTGGATCTGGGCTTTTGGGCTCTTTAAGCTTTATTTATTGTTAAAATAATAATTCGAGGCCTGCACACAATAAATTACAAATTATTAATAAATGTGCAGAATTAAATGAATAAATATGAAAATGTGATGGTAAATATGATGATAAAAATGCACTTTTGACTACCAATCATCGATTTACTGCTTTTGCAATGCTTTCGTAGTAGCAAAGTGGCTCTACGGGTCGTATCCACAAGGAGGGAGAGCGATGGAAGCTTTGATGCGGCTTCGTTGTTCAAGAAAAGAGAAAGTTCTTTGTTTCAAATAAAGAATTTGAAAATGAAAACAAGTTGGTTTCAAGAATTGTTTAGAATGGTTTGGTGGTTTGTAAAAATGATTTTTCTTAATGGTAAAAGCGCATGGCTAACTTTCTACTAAGTGCTCCCACTAATTCCTAACTTTTTGAAGATGTAGCCTCACGATGGATCATAAGCAAGTATAACCTTTATGCATAGGAACTATTCACGTTGGAGACTGAATGAAAGTTCTTCCTTTAACTTAGCTTTACTCGGTAAAACTTAGACATTCCCTTATCAAGATCCAATTGAAGGCGAGAATAAGGGAAGACACAAGTGCACTAATGGTATCGGTAAAGTTAATAGGAATATCTCTACTTAAAAAGATAAGTAAAGTTTACAATCTGTAGATCATCAAAAACCCGTTAATCATGAAATATAAGAGAGCTAATATTTGTAGGTAAGTTAGAGTTAGAACCCTCGTCTTAAGATGTCATAGCTCTCGTTATACAAGGCTTGTTTGATACTATTGACTCATTTGGGTTATCAATCAAGTTGTTAGATATTAGTGGGTTAGTAGTTAGTTATCATGCAATGAAAGAGTTAGTTAGACATGGTAGTAAAAGAAGCAACAAGAGAGAAGAGGTAAAGAGAAAGAAAGTTACACTAAAACAAAGAGATAGAAGCAAATGAAAACACTAAGTAAATGGAAAGAAGAAAGAGAAGTAATTACTTGTATAAGCTTGTCACATTCAAATACAACTTTTTCACACACTCTTTCTTTCACTCTAATGGCTAAACTAAACTAGAAGAACAAGAAGAAAACACAACAACTACAACTCTAAAAACAAACTAACACAAAGATCATAAACTCTCTGGATATCTCCTCCGTAGAACCCCAAGGGGGTATTTATAGGCACCAGGAGAAAGGGGGCCAGGGAGACAACCCCTGGCCCAAAGCACGGGCGCGGCCACGCCCCTATGGCCGCGAAAACGCAGCCCAGGCCGCGTTTCTATGGTTGTACTAGGGCGGCGCGCGCAGCGCCGCCTGCTGCGCTCTGCCCGCTTGTTCCCTTGTCGGCTGCATGTTCCGATTTCTGATTTTGGACCCCTGGTTTTGACGAAACTGCTCTTCAAAGTCAATGGCTATATTTTAGGCCTTTAATCACCCATTAAATGGTGATTTAGGGTCTTCTTCTTCATTGCACACCATGGACCTAGAAACATGCAAGAATTAGAAGAATTTAATATTAAATTAATGTGAAGATGTGGTATGAAATATGTAGTTTTAGACACTAATCACATCCCACACTTATCTTTTTGCTCGTGTCGAGCAAAATAAAAACAAAAAAATTATTACACCACTTTCGCAGGTGACGCGATTGCACTGAGCATGTGCGACAAGCCTTTAAACCTCTAGGTTTCCCTAGAGGAGGAGTGATGTCTCCTGAGGGTTTTTTAGAGAATTGCACTCACAAAATTCAATAAATGAAGAAAAATGTTAGTTGTCAGCACACCTCTTTCAAGAAAAAAGAACTTTCAATCATCTAAGTAAAAATGACCGAATGATACTAGAATTAGGTTTAACCTTCATAAGTCCTCCTATACTTTAGCCTTCATAAAAGAAGAAACTATGATTTTTTTTCTTGAATTTGGAAAGGATCTTGGACTTCTAACTCATTATGTTATTTTGCTTTAGATAGATATGCAAATGTGTAAGTGTAATGTGCTTGGGATTTCTCAACTCAACTTTGAATGCCATTTAACTTTATTAATGTTTATCTATATTTATTCTTGGTTTCTTTATGCTTTCTACTTTACTCATGTAACACATATCAAATCGATGACTCCCAAACCAGATGGTTTTAGGGCACCAGGTGAAAAAACACACCTCAGGTCAAATATGCAAGTAAAGTAAGCCACGAAATCAAGATTTACTTATATATATATATATTTGGCGTGAGTAATCATGCTTCTTGAGGCACAATTATCCAGCTTATTGGTTCTTTTTTTTTTCAAAGTTGTCTCTAAATCCCAAGCATGTGTGTGGTTTATGCATATTCTACAAAGGCTAAATAAAATGTATGAGTTATTTTCTTTATCCCTCCCAACTCTTAGTCAAACCAATGTTTCTTGTTTATTTAGGCAAAAATAAAGATTCATTAATAAGGTTCCTTTAATTCTTACAACATTTTGGTATTTTATGAAGAGTATAAAAAATCGTTTTTCGTTCAGGAGTGTTTTTTTTAAAGTAAAAAAGAAAAGAAAGAATGTTAGCACCCTCACGCCTATCTAATGCATTGTCCTCAATGTTAGTCATGTAAATGCAAATACAATAAGTAGGGGGAAGAAAAGATATCACCGTCTCCGTCGACTTGGGCCGGCCAAGTGAGAATAGACTAAGGGAGAGGGAGAAGATGAAATGTCCAAAAAGAGTATAAACAAGTATATAAGGGGTGAGCATATAAACAATAAGTATAAAGAAATTGTTATTTACACTTTTTTTGGGTGGTGTGTGGATGATGATGATTAGGTGTATGACGGAGCGAAAAGACTCAGCACAATTTCAGCCTGGGACGCTGGCTCAGTGGTCAAAAAGGGCTTCAGTCTTTGCCCATTCACTTTGAATTTTATATTACTCTTAGGATCAACAATAACCACAGCACCGTGTGGAAAGACGGTGCGCACAATGAATGGTCCAAACCAACGAGTTTTCAACTTCCCCGCGAAAATGTGAAGCCTCAAGTTGTACAACAGAACCTTGTCTTACGGGGCAAAGTTTTTCCGATTGATAATCTGGTCATGAAAATTTTTAGTTCTGCTCTTTATAATCCGTGCGTTCTCGTAAGCCTCGTTCCGTATCTCCTTCAACTCTGAGATCTGCAGTCTCCTTAGTTCACCGGCTTTGGTCAAATAAAAATTGAGTTGCTTAATAGCCCATAGGGCTCGGTATTCTAACTCGACTGGCAGATGACAGGCTTTTTCGAAAATGATTCTGTAAAGAGACATTCCCAGGACTGTCTTAAAAGCAGTGTGGTAAGTCCACAATGCATCGTTTAGCTTGACTGACCATTCCTTTCGGTTTTGTCCAACTGTCATTTCCAAAATGAGCTTGAGTTATCGATTGGTCACTTTGACTTGCCCATTTATTTGGGGATGATACAAAGTAGATAATTTGTGATTGATGGAATATTTTCGCATCAGAGATTTAAAGACTCTATTGTAGAAATGCGATCCATTACCACTAATTATCGCTCTGGGGGTGCCGAAACGGGAGAAGATATTTTCCTTGAGGAATTTGACAACCACTTTGTTGTCATTGGTCTTAGTTAGCACAACTTCTACCCATATAGAGACGTAATCCACAGCAACCAAAATGAATTGGTTGCCGAATGATTTGGGAATGATCCCCTGAAGTCGATACCCCAAACATAAAAAATTTAGACTTCAAGAATCTGGTTCAGGGGCATCATGTCTCTTCTCGAAATTTTCCCAATTTTCTGACAATTTGCACATGATTTGCAAAAGTGGAATGAGTCTTTGAATAAAGTGGGCCAGTAAAACCCACTTTGTAAAACTTTCTCTGCGGTCTTGCGGGGACCGAAATGTCCGCCGCATGCAAGTTCATGGTGAAAGCTAAGCACACTCCTCTGTTCTTCCTCTGGAATGCATCATCGAATAATCTGGTCGGGACAATACTTAAAAAGATACGGCTCTTCCCGGAAGAAGTACCGTACTTGGGTAAAAAAATGACATTGGTCTTGCTTTGTCCAGTCAGCGGGTAATTGTCCAGTGGCCAGGTAATTGACTATATCCGCATACTATGGTTCCTTAAAAATGGACAGGATGTACTTATCTGAGAAATCCTCGTTGATCGGAGTTTGTATTTCTGGTGCATTTGAAATTCTTGACAGATGATCAGTTACCACATTTTCTACATCTCGTTTATCTCGAATTTTCATGTCAAATTCTTGAAGTAAAAGAATCTACCGAATCAATCGGGCTTTTACTTTCTTCTTGGTCATGAGGTATTCCAATGCCGAGTGATCCGTAAAAATCACCATCTTTGATCCTAACAAGTATGGCCGAAACTTTTCTAACTCAAAGATAACAGTCAAGAATTCCTTCACGGTCGTTGTATAATACTGTTGGGCGTCATTCAGGGTCCTACTCGAGTAGTAAATCACGTGTTGTCTATTGTCGATGCACTGTCCAAGAACAGCGCCGATAGCAAAATCGGAGGCATCACACATGATTTCAAACGGTTGTGCCCAATCAGGAGCAGAAATAATAGGCGCAGATACAAGGTCTTGCTTAAGCTTCTCCCACGACTTGAAACATTCATGGTTAAAATCAAAGGCCACGTCCTTAGCAGGCAGGTTAGTTAAAGGCCTAGCGATTTTGCTAAAGTTCTTAATAAACCGTCGGTAGAACCCAGCATGCCCTAGAAAGGATCTGATATCCTTGATGCTTTTGGGGGGTGGAAGCTTAGCAATTGAAATCACCTAGAGGGGGGGTGAATAGGCGATGGCTATATGAATTAAGGCAATAATGCGGAATTTAAAATTTAACACACAAATAGCACAAATATAGACTTGCAATAAATATAACAATAAATGTGCAAGAATTAAAAGGAGTAGAGTTGAGAGAAAATTCGAGCAAACGCAAACGCAAGGATGTGTTTCTGAGGTTCGAGCCACGCTCTACGTCCCCGCCTTCACACTTGAAGGATTTGCACTACTATCGTTGATCCCACTGGATCGCCAATATAAGGACACACTTGTCCCTACACTTGTGATGCCGCAACACCACCCGAAGCTCACTATCTCCCTTGAGGCCGATGCCTCTACAACTTCACTCAATAAGAAAGGTGATCACACTTGATCAAAATAGCTCACTTGCACAATCCTAGAACCAATGATATAGATGTAGAGCTTGGGATTGTGGTGTGCAAAAACTAGAGAGAATGTAGAGGAATAGGCTACAAGTTGGGTGTTGGGAATTTAGGCTTTGAAAAATCTTTGTAAAAGAAAGGAATTGGAATTCTTTGTAAAGCTCTTGTGAAAATCTTTTGCAATATTTTTCAATTCATTGTCTTATCAATATGAGGTGACCCTCTATTTATAGGGGTCAAAAACAGCCTCACAAAATCGTTGGTATCAAATCCCAAAAGAGAATCAGCCTGAAAAAATAGCTGTTGGATCTGTCAGAACTTTTGACAGAGTCCGGTCGACCGGGTCGGTCGACCGCCAACGGTCAAAAATCCGACCGTTGGGGCTGACGGTCGACCGGGTCGGTCGACCGAAAAATCCTGTGAACACGAAATTGCCTCGGTCGACCGTACCGGTCGACTGATATAAACATGCACAGTTTGTGCACATCGGTCGACCGGGTCGGTCGACCGGATACTGTGAGTTCTGAAATATCAGAACTTCCAGAACCAGAATTTTGGGTTTTGGGTTTTTGGTCTTGGGTTAAATTTTGGAACTTGTAAAAACATAGAGTATGAGCATATGTCATACTTCTATCATGTTAAAATAGTTTGATAAAAATCCCTTTGATAAAAACTTGTTTTTCCATAAAAGTGTTTTTCCAAAACTATTGTTTTTCTAAAAAACTTATTTCCAAACATGTTCGCTTTAAATCTAAGTTAGAAAATGGAAATTGAAAATCTTTTTGAAGCCATGAACCTAACTAAAAAGGTGTGTGTGTGTGATAATCCCATAGCTCTACTTCTAATATCTAGCTTTGATAAAATATCTAAAATAGAAAATAAAAATACAAATCTTGTTTTCTTCATAGTCTATGCTAGTTCTTTTTCTTCGTAGTCTTGATCTTCACATCATCATCTTGATCCCGAAGCATCCTAGTTGTGCATAGCTTAGGAATCTTCATTTTTGCGGCGTCCAAACTTGTGAGTCTTTTAGCGGAGCCGTCAAAAATCTGTTCTTGAACCTGAAATCCTTTTAAACAAAAATATTAAATACATAACTAAATATGTTTTGTTATCATCAAAATAACTGGGATAATGGCCTTTGGGCCAACAATCTCCCCCTTTTTGATGATGGCAAAACATATGTAGTTATCACAAAATATTTTGGGTAGAGACTTCAAATGAAGCTCCCCCTCAACACATGCATATATAGGAAAACATATGTAAATGGTAAACACCATATTTCCATGCCAACAAATAATACCAAATACTCATGTCATAGACTAGATGAAGGAAATGAGTTCATACATGACATAAATAAGAGATACACAAAAAACAAAAGATACGCATAAAGTAAATAACCATGTCCATGTCCACAACACATACTAAAAATACATGTCCAAAGCAAAATAAAAGTAAATACTACATGTCCAAACAACACACAAATGACAAAATATCTCTCTCAAGATAACTCTCCCCAAATAACTCTCCCCTTTTTGACATCATCAAAAGGGGAGGTCACTCAGCAGCATCATCATCATCTCCAGCATCCTCGTCCTCCTCGTCGTCAGCATGCTCAGATGAGCCCTCAGCCATCTTCTTGTCACCACCATCTCTTCCTCTGAGGAAGAAGCAACCTCCTCTGGATCCATGCCATCAACTCTGGTGCGCGGTGGTGGAACAGAAGAACGAGCTCTGGGAGGGAATGGAGGACCGGTGGCTGGTAGTCGACAAGCAATCGGAGTACGGTCAGGAACGAGCATGTCAAATTTTGTGAAAAGAGCCTGAAACTGAACGTCCACGAATCTCATGGACTCAGCAAAATAAGACATGTTGTTCCGGATCTCCGCCCGAAAAGCAGCATCCTGAATGGCACGAGCATCCAACTCCGCACGAATAGCTGCGTCGCGCTTCTCGACCCAGGCCTGATGTGCCTCGATCTGAGAGCGGACCTCCGAAGAGAGAAGGGCCTGAAACTCAGGAGGAAAAACAGGGGCTGAAGAGGAAGAAGATCCAGGTGCAGAAGATGAGCCAGGACCAACAGGAGGAATAGGTGGTTGCACAGGAGCGTGTCTACGCAGCTGAGCTTCCATCATCTTCAGGACAACTCCGTTGATGTTGGTCAAGGGATTGGAGGGACTTTCACCAGAGAGATCAAAATCAAGAGCCCTAAGAAGATGGGTAATTAGCATGCCGTAGGGCAAGCTCCTACCCGCAGTACGAATCTGATCTGAAGCCATGTGAGAGGCTATGACTCTAGGAAAGTTTACCTTAATGCCTCGAAGAAGGCAATAGATAATCAAAGGTACGCAACCCCTAGCGTGGCTATACTCACCATGCTTGGGGACAATGTTGAAGAAAATAATCTTAGCAAGGACCTGAGCAGTGAGAGTGTACCTACTCACAATCTCATTCCTTACTAGACCGGGGTTGTCATCCCCGTGGATCAAGGTAGAGGCGGTGAGCGCAGACTCACCGTCCGGAAATTCAAAGTCATGCAGATCATGGGTATACACATCTGCTCCACCAGTGGAGAGATGCAGAATCCTAGCAAATCGACCGATAGAAAGGTCGATGTCTCTACCTAAAACTCTAGAAGTGATACGATTACCATCAAATTCAAAATTAGCATAAAAGTAAGGAACAAGAGAGGTGTAAACTTGCTCCTTGATGGTCAAGAAATCCACTAAATTGTTGGTCTGCAGAATGTGGGGGATATTCAAATGTTCGAAATCTTGGATAACAACGAATCTCCCCGAGTTAATGTTCCTCGTGGAAAGATGGGAGTACCGATCAGCAGCAAGATCGTTTAGGAAGAGCCTAACGGGTCTAGGAACCTGAGATGAAGGTTGAGCAACAGCCTTCCCTTTCTCAGTTCGAGATCGTTTCGGCATGATGAATAAAAATTGGATTTTTTAGGTTTTAAACAAGTTAGGGCTTGATCTAGATGCTTAGAAACCTAGAATTGATGACAATAGATAGTTGATTCCTAGGCAAGATATGAAAACAGAGTCAAAAATCGGATTTTTACCTTAATCTTGAAGAACTGAAACCCTAGATCAGTGAAACCGAATTTCTTCAAATCCTGCGGTTGGATAGGCTTGAAACTGAAGATCAGGAAGTAGAAGAAGGAATTTGAGGAGGGTTTTAAGTTAATTTGAGATCGGTTGAGTGATTGGAGAGAAAGAAAATTTTTGAGGGAAAAAGGAAACTCCGGTTCGCTGAGAAAAGTGAGAGAGAGAGAGAGAGAAAAAGTGGAAATTTATAACAGATTAGGGCTGAAATCGACGATCGGTCGACCGGTCCGGTCGACCGAAACAACCCGAGAGTTCTGAATTTTCAGAACGGTCGACCGGGTCGGTCGACCGAATTAACCCGAGAACTCTGCAGACTTGATCGGTCGACCGGGACATATAGTCGGTCGACCGATAACAGAAAAGAAATAAAAATTCTTCTCAGGCAGAGTCGGTCGACCGGGGCTTTATAGGTCGGTCGACCGGCTTTGCCTGAAATCTGTTAACAGCCCAAAAAAAAAAAATTTTAAAGAAATTTGTAGTCAAAATAGGTATGATATATTAAACATATAGGAATACACCAACAGGTTTTAAATCTTCATTAAGTTATTACAACATCAAAATTCATGCAATCCCTTTTTAATTTTATTTTCATATTTAAACAAAGATTTTAAAGATGTTGAAGCCGAATACCCAGTGACGAGTTCTGAACTTTATCCTCTTGATTCCTCTTGAATGAGTTGAGGTGCGCAATTGCCATCTTTAAGGTGTTTGTTTAAATAGGAAATTTTACAAATGTTTATTTTTATTTATGAAAATAATGTGTATATGTATACAAGTATATAATCACAAATTATAAACTATTCATGTGGACATACAATAAACAAGGCATGAAACAAAAGATATAGAAGTTAACACAAGGCACATATACAATATGATAGAAAAGTAGTTCTATACAAGCATATATCAATAGAGTACAAAAGCAAACTATCAATTCTATACATATGTATACATGACTAAAAATCAAAAACTTTTAAATGGAGATGTTACCAATTGAAGGGCAATCTCCAAAATAGGTGCCTCCACGATAGTGATGCATGCACGATTTGTTCTTTAAGCTCCGATGCATCAACCACCCGGGCACCACCTCCTCCTAAGTCTTGGAGGGGGTAGATCCACCTATACCTGTATCATTTAAATTCGGTGGCTCTTTTGGTACCCAAATCTTAGTGGGTCCTTTGGGGTTAGATCCGGGGCGAACCCAAACAAATTTATTCTTTACATTATTCTTAGCATAGCAAAACTTTTCTAGATGGCCTTTGCGGCCACAATACGTGCAAATAAAAATTCTACCACTATTGTACATAAAAGCATGGTTATGTGTGTGTGCATGTTTATGTGTAGCATGTTTATGATGAACATGTTTCCCTTGGGCTATTCCCTTAGAAATTTAGATGCAAGCTTGTTAAAATCAAATGCACATTTCTTTAAAGTGTTATCTAAGGAATCAACACGTTTTTGAATTTCAACAAAAATATTTTTATTACTAGAAATCATGGGGGTTTTTCCTTTATTAGCTACCTTATACTTATCAAATCATTTTTCAATTTTTCAAAAGAACTAGATAACTCATTTTTCTCTTTTAAACAAATTTCAAGTTTGTTCTTTAAAACATCATTTTCCTTTTTCAATTTCTTATTATGAGATTGTGAAATCTCATACCTATGTTGCAATTCTTCAAAAAATTGAGCAAGTTCATCCATTGTAAGATCATCATCATCAATGGAAGTTTCTAGACATACCTTAGATGAATCCTCACCTTGTGCCATAAAGCACATGTTAGCGGTGTCGTGCTCCTCTTCGGATTCCGACTCCGAGTCATCCCATGTAGCGGCCAAGGCTTTCTTCTTCTTCCCATGTTTGGAGGTGGTTGCTTGGAGAGCGGGGCAATCGGCAATTAGGTGACCGATCTTCTTGCAATGAAAGCAAGGACTGGGTTCTTCTCTTTTCTTCTCGTACCTTCCTTGAGGTTTCCCTCTTCGGAAGTTACTTTGCCGTCCCTTCTTGTAGAACATCTTGCCCACCTTCCAGATGAGCATGGCGAAGTCCTCATCGCAATCTTCCGATGAGTCGTCTTCTTCGTGTATGGTAGGAGTGGCTTTGAAGGCAATGGTCTTCTTCTTGGGTGCCTCCCTTTCTTCTCGAACTTTCATCTCCATCTCATGCGTCTTGAGATTTCCGATGAAGCCGGAGAAGTCCATCTCCTCTTTGTCATTGAGCTCCTTGAGTGTGGTCGCCTTGACTTCCCAAGCTTTGGGAAGAGCTCTAATCACTTTCCTTATCTTTTGATCATTATCAATCTTGTCGCCTAAGGAAGAAAGAGCATTAGTTATTTTTGTAAAACGGGTGAGCATATCATCAATGCTCTCATTTTCAAACATGTAAAAGTTCTCATATTGAGAACGTAGCAAGTCAACTTTGGCTCTCTTGACTTGAGACGTTCCCTCATGAGTCACAATGAGTATGTTCCAAACCTCAAATGCGGATTTACAATTAATTATGCGTGCAAGGTCATCCTCATTTAATGCTTGGGTTAATGCATATTGTGCCCTAGCATTAGCCTCATAGTCTTTGGAAGTATCCTCGGACCATGTGCTCTCATCACTAGTGGGTTCAATGAAATCTTTGGTTATAGCCCTAGCTACCCTAACACCTAAGGATTCAAAAATAAGTTCATCTTGACTTTCCAAATGGGAAAGTTCAAGCCATCAAATTTGGGTGGGGATTTAATGCTAGAAAAGTCCATGGATGCCATGAATGCACAAGCAAATGTAAATGCAACACAAATGTATATAGCCAAATATGGATCTCCCTAAGGTGGTTAGACCTAAGTTGCAGGGTTAGGCTCTGATACCAATTGAAATCACCTAGAGGGGGGGTGAATAGGTGATGGTTATATGAATTAAGGCAATAATGCGGAATTTAAAATTTAACACACAAATAGCACAAATATAGACTTGCAATAAATATAACAATAAATGTGCAAGAATTAAAAGGAGTAGAGTTGAGAGAAAATTCGAGCAAACGCAAACGCAAGGATGTGTTTCCGAGGTTCGAGCCACGCTCTACGTCCCCGCCTTCACACTTGAAGGATTTGCACTACTATCGTTGATCCCACCGGATCGCCAATACAAGGACACACTTGTCCCTACACTTGTGATGCCGCAACACCACCCGAAGCTCACTAGCTCCCTTGAGGCCGATGCCTCTACAACTTCACTCAATAAGAAAGGTGATCACACTTGATCAAAATAGCTCACTTGCACAATCCTAGAACCAATGATATAGATGTAGAGCTTGGGATTGTGGTGTGCAAAAACTAGAGAGAATGTAGAGGAATAGGCTACAAGTTGGGTGTTGGGAATTTAGGCTTTGAAAAATCTTTTGTAAAAGAAAGGAATTGGAATTCTTTGTAAAGCTCTTGTGAAAATCTTTTGCAATATTTTTCAATTCATTGTCTTATCAATATGAGGTGACCCTCTATTTATAGGGGTCAAAAACAGCCTCACAAAATCGTTGGTATCAAATCCCAAAAGAGAATCAGCCTGAAAAAATAGCTGTTGGATCTGTCAGAACTTTTGACAGAGTCCGGTCGACCGGGTCGGTCGACCGCCAACGGTCAAAAATCCGACCGTTGGGGCTGGCGGTCGACCGGGTCGGTCGACCGAAAAATCCTGTGAACGCGAAATTGCCTCGGTCGACCGTACCGGTCGACTGATATAAACATGCACAGTTTGTGCACATCGGTCGACCGGGTCGGTCGACCGGATACTGTGAGTTCTGAAATATCAGAACTTCCAGAACCAGAATTTTGGGTTTTTGGGTTTTTGGTCTTGGGTTAAATTTTGGAACTTGTAAAAACATAGAGTATGAGCATATGTTATACTTCTATCATGTTAAAATAGTTTGATAAAAATCCCTTTGATAAAAACTTGTTTTTCCATAAAAGTGTTTTTCCAAAACTATTGTTTTTCTAAAAAACTTATTTCCAAACATGTTCGCTTTAAATCTAAGTTAGAAAATGGAAATTGAAAATCTTTTTGAAGCCATGAACCTAACTAAAAAGGTGTGTGTGTGTGATAATCCCATAGCTCTACTTCTAATATCTAGCTTTGACAAAATATCTAAAATAGAAAATAAAAATACAAATCTTGTTTTCTTCATAGTCTATGCTAGTTCTTTTTCTTCGTAGTCTTGATCTTCACATCATCATCTTGATCCCGAAGCATCCTAGTTGTGCATAGCTTAGGAATCTTCATTTTTGCGGCGTCCAAACTTGTGAGTCTTTTAGCGGAGCCGTCAAAAATCTGTTCTTGAACCTGAAATCCTTTTAAACAAAAATATTAAATACATAACTAAATATGTTTTGTTATCATCAAAATAACTGGGATAATGGCCTTTGGGCCAACAGCAATCACTTCTACTTTTGCCTTGTCCACTTCAATTCCTCTCTTAGAAATCTCATGGCCTAAGACAATCTCCTGTCTCACCATGAAATGACATTTCTCCCAGTTCAGAGTTAGATTCTTTTCCTTGCATCTTTGCAGAACTAACTCTAGATGATGAAGACATTGATCAAATGAATCTCCATAGATGGAGAAGTCATCCATAAAAATCTCAAGAAAATGTTCCACCATGTCAGAGGACAAACTGAGCATGCACCATTGGAATATGCGGGAGCGTTGCATAATCCAAAGGGCATGCGTCGATAGGCAAAGGTTCCGAATGGGCATGTGAACGTAGTCTTCTCCTAGTCTTTTGCAACAATGGGGATCTGATTGTATCCCGAGTACCCATCCAAGAAACAATAGTACTCATGTCCAGCCAGGCGTTCAAGCATTTGGTCGATGAAGGGTAGCGGAAAGTGGTCTTTATGAGTGACCGCATTCAACTTTCTATAGTCAAAACAAACACGAACCTTGGTAGGTAGTCTTATTTGTACCAACTCTTTCTGCTCATTCTCTACCACCGTAAAACCAGCTTTCTTGGGGACCACATGAACCGGGCTAACCCATTGGCTATCAGAAATGGGATAAATGATCCCATTGTCTAATAGTTTCAATTTTTTTTGTTTTTACAGCCTCTTGCATGAGTGGGTTAAGCCTGCGCTGTGGGTCCCTTCTGGGAATCACTTCATCGGTTAAATGAATTCTATGTTGAACTATTGCTGGAGATATCTTTCATTGTCCATCTAATTGCTTCCATATGTCTCTTCAGAATAGACATCAAGCTGTCCTCTTGTTACTCAGTCAGATGGGATGCTATGATGACTGGCAGGGTTTCTCTTCCGCCCAAGTAGGTGTACTTGAGATGTTCAGGTAAAACTTTTAACTCTAGGGAAGGTGTGGATTCATTGGAGGTGATATCTGAAATTTCGGTCCTGAAATGGGGTACACTTGGGCTTGATGTCCAGTCCACTGTCGAATCTATGATCTGGTCTAGGTTGAAATCCTCTGAGTCCAGATCAAACCCGCTCTCTGCTTCCATCTCTATGCTTTCTTCGTGCTCACTGGTCAAATTTTCAATGGAATTGACCTCAAAAGTCTGCTCATTTATATCCCTAGGCTATCTTCCAAGATTGAAGACATTGACTTCCTTCGTAATGTCTCCAAAGGTCAATCGCATGGACCCGTTCCTATAGTTGATTATGGCATTGGCTGTAGCAAGGAATGGGCACCCTAAGATGACAGGAGTTTGAGACCGCGGATTTGACACAGGTTGGGTCTTAAGTACAATGAAGTCAACGGGGTAGATAAAATTCCCGACCCGAATAAGGATATATGTGATTTCCCCCTTCGAGATTTTCACAGATCGGTCAGCTAACTGAATGGTGACACGAGTTCGACTCAGCTCGCCCAATCCAAGTTGCTAGTATACTGAGAAAGGTAGCAAGTTGATACTTGCTCCCAGGTCAAGTAGTGCTCTGCTAATTTCTATTTGTCCTATGGTGCAGGAAATTGTGGGACATCCGGGATCTTTGTATTCATCGGAACGGGACTAGACAGAATTTTGCTTATATTGGTTGCCAAGAATACTTTCTTGGGCACATTCGTCTTTCTCTTCTTCGTACACATATCCTTAAGAAATTTGGCATAGGCTGGGACTTGTTGGATAGCATCAAGAAGAGGCACATTCAATTTGACCTGATTAAACATCTCTAGTATTTTCTCCATGTGCATGTCCTTATTATTGTCCCTAAGCCTATTGGGGAATGGTGCTACATGCTTATGAACTTTTTCAGCAGCTGTGTCCTCGTCAGACATTTTGGGAGCAGATTAGGAGGAGCTAGCGGATGTGGAAGTAGGAGCATGATCAATGTGAGTGGGATTTTTCTGCTGGTAGACCTGATTGTCCACCTTCTTTCCAGATCGAAGTGTGTGAATAATATTGCACTGGTTGATCGACGGATCCTGAATTTCATATGCTTGATTGGAGTTCTTAGGGTTAACTAGCGGCTGACTAGGTAAAGTACCTTTTGGTCTTTCACTTAGAGAATTAGCTAACTGACTCATCTGCATTTCCAATCTCGATATAGCTTGTGAATGGTTGCTCAATGTTTGTCCCTGATTTTGCATGAAGGCGGTTTGGGACTTCATAAAAGCTTCCATACTCTCCTCTAATTTACTGAATTTCTTCTCAATTGGTGAACTTTGGTAGGAGGAAGATAGAGCTTGACTGGGAAAATTCGTTGGATGATTGGGATGGTGGAGATGATTAGGGAAATTTGGCCAAGATGAATTGTTCTGGGTCCAAGAGAAATTTGGGTGATTTCTCCAACAGGGATTGTATGTTTGCGAGTAAGGATTATGCGGCGGCCGTGAGTAGGCCACATTCATGTGTTCCGGCGGCACTTGGTGAGGTTGGAAAACAGGACACTCTTGAAAGACATGGTTCGGTGCTCTACAGTATGAACAACCCCGATTGTGAATTGGTGGTGGGTTAATTTGGTTGACATTGGCTGGTCTTTTATTTCTAGAGCCTCTATTCTCCTCATCAGGGTAGCAATATTAGCTTTTATAGCTTTGGATGATTCTAAATATAGGAGCCCTCTTTTTGAAGCTATGGACTGTGTATTCCTTGGTTTTTTGAGGTTGGCTCCCATTGCAGGGTTTTCTCAGCTAAATCCTCAAACAAATTTCAACTCTGATTTTCATCCTTTTGCAAAAACCCTCCCTGACACATGGTTTCTAACAGGGTTTTCGTTTGATAATCTAAACCATCATAGAGAATCTGGCACTGACGCCATTTCTCTACACTGTGATGTGGGCACTGAGTTAGGAGATCTTTGAATCGCTTAAAGTATCTCCAAAATGGTTCGCTCTGTTCTTACCTGAACTGCATGATTTTCTGTCTAATGAGGGCAATTTTGTGGATTGGGTAGAATTTCTTCAAGAAGGCCTTGACAAAATCGTCCCATGTTATAACTAAATCTACAGCCAAATTGTACAACCATTTCTTAGTTAGGTCCTTTAGGGAGAAGGGAATGAAACGTAATCTAACGACATCGTCTCCTAGCTGGGAAATGTGCATCATGAGGCATACTTCTTCAAATTCCCTAACAATGAAGTATGCATCTTCCAATTCTAAACCATGAAATTTGGGAAGAGTGTTGATGAATTGGGGCTTTAACACGAAGTTATTACCGTTCGCTTCAGGAAGTTTTATGTAAGATGAAAGTGAGGTTCTGATCGGGTAAAACCTATCCTGTAGCGATGCCATCACCGGTTCTGGATGTAAGGGTAGAGAAGTGTTTCTGGTTAATCTGGAAGTTACAGGATCTCTAATCCACTCTTGCACGCAGCATACACCACAAACAACGTGCAAACAATAAAACAATTGAAAAGAATAAACAACAAACAAAAGAAAGAAAAACAACCACCAAGCCTTAGTCTAAGGTACCTGGACCTAGACGACTCCTAACTGGTTGATTCTCCTGGGGAGGTTGTTACAGGAACTCGACTACAAGCTAATCGGTCAGGAAAGGGCAAAACTCAGTGGGAGGTATTCGGGCGTGAGCCACAGGCCTTAATTACGCCAAACCATGGAGCTTTCGAGACTTTACCTCTCAATCCACTTTCCTTAGATACCGATTTTGTAGGAGTATAGTTCTTGTAATTTCCACCCTCGGTTAATCTCTTAGTGAGTCCGAGATGTCCCTAGGGCCAACGGCTATCAATTTTTAGTTAAGGCTTGGATTGTGTGAGTGCACTTGGAGATGATTTTTGGGCTAAGGAAGGGGGATGAAATCCCCACCTTATCTTATTTATTTGAAATTTTGCCCTTAATGTCAATTGTGCAAGTGTACAGTTTATTCACAACAAGATAACACTCAAAGCGATAAATCACTCCAAAATATTGGTCCTATTCTATATGAATGCACACATATCTTTTCTTCAGCACTCTTCAACAGAAATTGAAATGATTTGAAATAGACACGTGCCCTAAATACAATAGTCTAATTCGATTTTTAATTTAGCAACAAATAGATTTTTGTTGAATTATTACAAGTGTAAAGGTGAAGCATATAAATGAACTAAAAATTTGAGAAAGCAATTTGAGCGATTTTTAGTAACCCTGCAAGAGATCTTTCGTTAGTACTTTAATCGGAGAAATTTTTTTTACACGAATTCCCTGAGGGCAAATGAATTCCTCGTGCAATGGTCTCCGACCACCAATCTTGCTTCTCGTGTTTGGTGGGAGAAAGTTCCTTGTAGAATTTCCTTAAATCAAATGAAAGATTACAACGGATTAACACTCCGACTACAAGGGAGGGAAGATGTTCACAATTGAATCTCCCCTTTGTTTAATGCTGGGTTCTTGGTGTGGCGGTAGAAAGTGAGTCTTATTTTTCGTTGACCAAGTGAACGTCAGGACCTCTTGGGAATCCTCTCTTTGGATAGCAGACGGAGTAACACAGCTCCTGTCGATCAGGAATCTCAAAGAGATTGTAGGCAAAGATTAACTTGTACGCAGCAAGTTGTTTGAAGAGTTGAACTCTCTCTTTCTTTTCAGTGGAAGTCTTGGTGCTTCTACCGCTCACAAGCGAAATTCTTTTTCAAGAATTATCTGATCAACCGACCCTTCTCTCTAGCAAACGGGGTTATTTATAGAGGTTTCAGGGGGTGAACGTGCCCCCTAAAAACGCTCCATAATGGGGGGTTAACTTCCTCATTAAGTGGGCAGTAATTGACCCAATAACGAGGGCGGTTATAACTGAGACGCAGGTTTCGACCCTCACGTCTTGGTGCCGCAGTGATGCTGAGACGCGGGTTTCGATCCTTGATTGAGTTTTTACCTGCACACAAAATACAGAATTTCAAAATTTTAAAACAATAGTGCAGGGTGCTCAATTCTACCGCTATAGCAAGTGGCTATGCGGGTCGTGATCCACAGGGAGGGACTAGCGATGGAAGCTTGTTTAGTAAGTTCTCTCTTTTTTTTATAATGATATTTACAATGATATTTACAATGAAAAAGAGTAAAAGAGATTGAGAATAATGTGGTGTTGGTAATCTAAACTAAAGAAATAAAAGAAAGAAAACTAAAAACTAAAAAAATACTTACCTCTTCGGCGTCTGCTTACCTTTGGACCGTATCAACGATGTACCTTTCTTTGAAGGCGAGCGAAGCATGGAATATAAGATCTTCCCCATTCCCGATTTACACTATGAAATAAAAGGGCAAGCTATACTACCATGAAAATGGATGTTCATCTTCATAAACCATCAACAGCACTTGCAAGGAGAAGGAAACTTCGAGACTATTGGTTTTACTTGGATCAACCAACACAAAAGAGGGAAACAAAAACAAAACAAGAATAAAGAAGAAACAGAACTTCGATTTGATTCTTATAACAATGGAAGAAAAGACTTACACCAATGTCACCTCAGTACAAGCTTGATCTCCTTCCTCCATGAAACTCGTCTCTCCTCTCAGTTACATAAAAAAATAAAAATTACATAAAATAAAACTAAAACAAACCTAAGTTACAATCTACAAATTAGAGAGAATCTAAAGAAAAACCCTAAGCTCGTTTCTGTACACCTTTCTCTGTTGCTCTGCAGGGGTATTTATAGGAGAAAATCAGAGGATAAGAAGCGTATGAAGATAAGAGGAGCAAAATATCTCTGAATTTGAATTCTTCTTTTATCTCCAAACTTGTTTTGACTTATCCATGGAAGTTCAAATCTGTCCTGCAACTTGTTATCATGTTGATCACCGAAAATGCCTTATCTGCTGACTGAATTCGAAAGTTTAATCAACATAAGAGTTGTAGACCTTCAAATCTTCTTTCTGGAGCATCTTGAATTATCGAATTTCAATATCTGTAGTAAAAGTTATGATCTGAACACTAAAACGTGTACAGTCTGAATCCGAATTTTTTGAAACGATTTTTATCTTTAAACTCTTCTCCTTTTATCTTTAGCCTTGTCTTGCAAGCAATTAGGGTTGAGTAGAAGTCTAACCCTTCCATCTTCTTTTAGTAATTGTAACTTTTACACTTGGTAATTGCAACTTTTGCACTTGGGCTTGCACATGGGCTTTTGGGCTTCATTTAAGGCTTTATTCTTTATTTAATTAATTACTCAAGGCCTGCACACATTAAATAATAAAACATTAGTAATAGTGCATAATTATAGGAATAAATATGGAAATATGATAGTAAATGTAGTAATAAATATGCACTTTTTACTACCTATCAACCCTCGCGCCTTGATGCTATAGTGATGCTGAGACGCGAGTTTCGACCCTCGCGTCTTGATGCTGCAGTGATGCTGAGCTGAGATGCGGGTTTCGACCCTCGCGCCTTGATGCTGCAGTGATGCTGAGACGCGGGTTTCGACCCTCGCGCCTTGATGCTGCAGTGATGTTGAGATGCGGGTTTCGACCCTCGCGTCTTGGTGCTGCAGTGATGCTGAGACGAGGGTTTCGACCCTCGCGTCTTGGTGCTGCAGTGATGGCTATGATTAGCCATGCGTCTGGAGTTTGGACTCTGCTTTTTGATGACTTGTCTTTAGTGATTTTTTAGACAGCCTACATCTCGTAGTAGTTAGCTCCTTGGTACTTCTCCTACATACAAAAACAAAGGAAAATCTTTAGTATTGAACAACAAAGCTATTCCCTCCCCGGCAACGGCGCCAAAATTTGATCGGCCAAAAGCATGCACAAATATAAGTAAGTGAGTGTGGGTCGATGTTACTGCTTTTGCGATTCTTCTGTATTAGCAAAGTGGCTCTACGGGTCGTATCCACAAGGAGGGAGAGCGATGAAAGCTTTGATGCGGCTTCGTTGTTTAAGAAAAGAGAAAGTTCTTTGTTTCAAATAAAGAATTTGAAAATGAAAACAAGTTGGTTTCAAGAATTGTTTAGAATGGTTTGGTGGTCTGTAAAAATGATTTTTCTTAACGGTAAAAGCGTATGGCTAACTTTCTACTAAGTGCTCCCACTAATCCCTAACTTCTTAAAGATGTAACCTCATGATGCATAGGAACTATTCACGTTGGAGACCGAATGAAAATCCTTCCTTTAACTTAGCATTACTGGGCAAAATTTGGACATTCCCTTATCAAGATCCAATTGAAGAAGAGAATAAGGGAAGACACAAGTGCACTAATGGTATCGGCAAAGTTAATAGGAATATCTCTACTTACAAAGACAAGCAAAGTTTACAATCTATAGATCATCAATAACCCGTTAAGCATGAAAGATAAGAGAGCTAATACTTATAGGTAAGTTAGAGTTAGAACCTTCGTCTTAAGATGTTATAGCTCTCATTTGCACAAGGCTTGTTTGACACTATTGACTCATTTGGGTTATCAATCAAGTTGTTAGAGATTAGTTGGTTAGTAGTTAGTTATCCATGTAACGAAAGAGTTAGCTAGATATGGTAGTAAAAGAAACAACAAGAGAGAAGAGGTAAAGAGAAAGGGAGTTACACTAAAACAAAGAGATAGAAGCAAATGAAAACACCAAGTAAATAGAAAGAAGAAAGAGAAGTAATTACTTGTATAAGCTTGTCACCTTCAAATACAACTTTTACACACTCTCCATCTTTCACTCTAATGGCTAAACTAAACTAGAAGAAGAAAACACAACAACTGCAACTCTAAAAATAAACTAACACAAAGATCCTAAACTCTCTGGATATCTCCTCTGTAGAACCCCAAGGGGGGTATATATAGGCACCAGGGGAAAGGGGGTTAGGGGGACAACTCCTGGCCCAAAACACGGGCGCAGCCGCGCCCGTATAGCCGCGGAAATGCGGCCCAGGCCACGTTTTCGCGAATGTATCAGGGCGGCGCGCCTTGTTCCCCTGTCGGCTGCATGCTCCGGTTTCTGGTTTTGGTCCCTGATTTTGACGAAACTGCTTTCCAAAGTCAATGGCTATATTTTTAGGCTTTTAATCACCATTAAATGGTGATTTAGGGTCTTTTTCTTCATTGCACACCATGAACCTAGAAACATGTAAGAGAGGCATTATTAGCAGAATTTAATATTAAATAAATGTGAATATGTGGTATGAAATATGCAGTTTTAGAGACTAATCATTCTACGAGACTAAGAAACTTATTAGAGCATTAGGTATGATTACAAGAAGATTGATGCGTGTCAAAATGATTGCATGTTGTTCTGGAAGCAAGATGAAAACTTGGATGCTTGCAAGGTATGCAATGAGCCTAGATGGAAACCTAGTAAGGTTTCTTCATTGGAAAAAAGAAGGAAAAAGGCATCTAAAAAGGTTTTAAGGCATTTTTCATTGATTCCAAGGCTCCAAAGGCTCTATGCGGTGGAGATCACCGCAAAGGACATGAGATGGCATGTAGAGGAGCTTTATGACGATAGGATCTTAAGTTACCCGACCGATTCAGATGCATGAAAAGATTTTGATAAGGAGCATGTGGAGTACTCGTTGGATCCGCGTAATGTCAGGCTAGGTTTAGCAACTGACGTGTTCCATCCATTTGGAAATATGAATATCAATTACAGTGCATGTCCTGTCATATTAATGATTTACAATCTACCTCCAGGATTGTGCATGCAGCGATCTTATATGATGATGTCACTGCTTATTGAAAGTTCTACAGGTCCAAAACACAACATCGACGTTTAATTGCAGCCATTAATAGAGGAGTTGAATAAATTATGGGGTACAGGGATATCAATTTGGGATGCATCCATAAAATAATACTTTTGGATGCGAGCAAACCTTATGTGGATGATCAATGACTTCCATGCTTATTCTATCATGTCGGTTAGAGTACGTCAGGCTATTTTGCTTGTCCTAGTTGTGCAAAGAACACGTATCTGAATGTCTGTACAAATCAAAGAAAATATGTTATATGGGGCATGAACATTGCAGAGAGGATCCTCTGCCACCCCTGCCCACAGGGCGGGATGTCTTGTCAAGTGTAGGTAATGTCAATGTCATATTTGGACTGAATTACAAGAACTCGGCAGATACACAGTGGAAGAAGAGAAGTATCTTTTTTGAATTATCATATTGGAAAAATAATTTAATTCGCCATAATTTGATTTAATACACATCGAGAAGAATGTTGGCGAGGTATTGCTTAAGTGGTTAGACGCTCTAAAGCAAGAAGTTTATGACGATGCAAAGGAGGAATCTAAAAGAATAACGCGCCCTCCCAAAGTACCAAGCGCATCAACATCCAGAGATCCGCGATTGTTGACACTCTAAAAAAGATAAGATTCCTAACTGGCCTGAACAATGTCTAACTTGTTGACATCTACAAAAGACAAGTGGCAGACAAGGTGACGACCAGTTCTTTACCCATCTCAAAGGGACAAATTAACAACTTGGACTCTACTGATCCAGCGAAGCAGACAGTAAATCAAGAAAAGCTCGTAGGGGACACTGGTTAGCTCAACACTTAGCCCCGCATGAGGCCACAAGATGAGTCTCGCATGAGAAGCTGAAATTGCTTAGCATCGCAGAGAGTCCCCTCACAAACTTCGCTGCAAGAGGTGCTCAGTTAACTCCACAGCAGCCGCGCAGAAGGCTAATGGTAAGCTTCGCCACGAAAGTATCCAGCTCCGCTGAAGAGCTTTCTTTCTAACTTCGCCAGACGCTTCCCCAGCTCCGCTATAAGCTCGACGAAGTAGCCCCGCTGTGGGTCGTTTATGGTCACCTTTGGCCAATTAAATCTCCAGATGAGACCAAATCTATTCAAGATCAAATCTAATCGAGATCAAATCTGAGATCAAATTTGACAGTTGTCTACCATAATCTCTTGACTCTCCTAAAACAAGTAAGAAGATCTGGAGAGATCTTTCAGTTATTTGGAAAGAATCAAAGCGGATCACGAGATCAACATTACCTGCTATTCCTAGCTTCGCAAAAGCTGATTCTATCCTCGCGGTAATGCTACTTTCCAGATTTAAACAGATTAACTCAATCTGTTTTCAGACTTTCAAGGGACAATTATACCCCTGCTCTCCCTATAAATAGCCCATCAGAGGTATACGAACACAACAGAGAGAGGCTGAAAAGTAGAGAAAAAAGAGGAGAGACGGCTAAACAGAGACCCATTATCTTGTTGGTCCCGTGATGATGCCAATTGTGGATCTAAAATATACGAGTCAACACATATACTAAATAAAGAATGATTAGAGTTAAATAAATAAAGCACTTGCAATAAAAGGAAATTAAATCACAGAAAAGTTAAGCAAACGCAAACACGAGTGATTTATCCTGGTTCGGTCCTTGTGACCTACATTCAGTCCCCAAGCCTCCCGCTTGAGATTTTCCTTTATCCTTGACTTTGTACACCCAAAATCAAAACCTTGCACACCACTTGACAAATCCCCTTTGCCAAATGTGTACAACTCCTCTTACAACCAAGAGAACAAAACACCTTGTATAACCTCTCTTCTATACCAAGAAGACACTCTTGTACAATGATTCCTTTGAGTAAATATAACCTTTCCTATAAGCCTTGATTCAGTATGTGATCGTGGACAAGGGCTAATATAGGTTAACTTTCAGAGATCTTCACAAAAGAGTAGGAATTAGTGAAGAACTGAAAGTGGGAACAGTTTTCAGATAACCAGATTTTTGGCAGAGTTTTGGGGCTGAAAACTATTGATTTGAATTGGTATTTTGGCCTAGGATAACAACCCTATTTATAGCTGAACTCTAGGGTTAGTTAGGGTAGTTATTAAGACCATTTTGAATATTCAAACGTTAGATAACGTTGAAGAAAATACCAGAAAATAGAAACTGTCCAACAGTCAGAAACTGCCATTAGTCGACTTGAGATATGGGTTAGTCGACTAGGGTAGGCAAATTTCTCAAGGTTAGTCGACTAGTATTGGGACCAAGTCGACTAGGTCATGATAAACTCAAACGACAAGTTTCTAGAAACTGAACCAAGTCGACCACAACTAATTTATAAGTCGACTAGGCCAGGTATTAGTCGACTAGGGAAAAGTATAAGTCGACTACAAAAGTCTATTAGTCGACTAGGTATCCTGTTAAGTCAACTAGAGTGACAAACAAAGAGTTGGGTTCTTTCAGGACAAAAAGTCTAGTCGACTAGGGAAATGGTCAAGTCGACTATATTATGTATAAGTCGATTTGACAATAGTATAAGTTGACTAATATACTAAGATATGTGTGTGTGCATCAAGGCTTTTAACATGCTATTTAACCATTACAATACACATCAATAACAACTCTCTTTGGGAAGTCTTGATCATGAAGAACTCTTGAATAGGCTTGTGATAGAGCTCCAAATGACATGGCTTCACAAATGTCTCATCGAAAGCAAGTTCCAACATTCTCCCCCTTTTTGATGAAGACACTTTGTGTGCACGAATGCTCCCCCTGCAGAAAATAGGTTATATGTTCTCTCCCTACAGAAAATGGGTTATAACAAATATAGAAACACTTGTGTTCTCCCCCTGCAACAAATATGTCATAACATGTATATATTGATAAATATTTGAAGTAACGTCCTTATCAAACTTCTTTTATGGTACCTGAAAGATACACATTAGATGGTTCCATTCATAAGATCAAAGCATTAACTTTTAGGAGACCAAACCCAATTTGAATTTGGTTTCCATCTGTTAGTAAACACATAATTGCATGAATTACATATATCATGTATGTATGATGCAATATAAGTATTTTTGTCGGAAATGCTTAAGTTTTTAGGAATCCATATAAACTTATTCTTAATTCTTTTTGAAACAATATCAGACTTTCTATTCACAAAAGAATTATATGGATTACTAACATATGAAGATTTTTCAAAAAATCCAATACCATAATGATTATGTGACATCTTTTGATATGATAACAAATCATTCAATTTTTCTTTTCCTTGATTAAACTTAGTCACATTTTTCAAAATCTCTTCATATTTCATTTTGAAAACTGATGTCTTTATCTAAAACTGAAATCCTTTCATTTAAAAACAAAGTTTCCTTTTTAAGCAAAATATTTTCTTTTATAAAATTCTCATTATCCTTTTTCAATGATGATATTACTGTTTCAAAATCATCTTTTTGAGAATTTATAGAAGAAACATAACATGAATTTTCTTTGAAAAGTTTTTCATTATCCTTTAATAAAATTTTATTCTTCATTTTTTCATTCTTTAGATCATTGAATAATTCACGGAATGCATCTAAAAGTTCAGTATATTGTACCTCATCTTTTTCTAGCGCCATGTAACAGATGTTGGCATGTTCAGTGGTTTCTTCTTCGTCAGAGGAAGAGGAATCACTGTTCTCCCATGATGCTTGGTAGTCTTTCTTCTTTCTGAACTTTTTGCTCTTGAATTTACCTTTGTTTTTGAGCAATGGGCAATCCTTCTTCATATTACCTGTTTTATTGCAATTAAAACATTTAAATTTACCTTGCTTTAAGAATCTTCTGAATTTCCTTGAAAGCATTGCCATCTCCTCTTCATCGTCATCTGAATTGTCCGTGTCTGAGGATGCATGGAAGGCAAGTTCTTTCTTCTTTGAAGGAGATTGTTGTTCATCCTTCTTTCTTTCTTCGAGTTGCACTTCATATGCCATTAGATTACCAATAAGGTTTTCTAACGACATTGTTGAGAGATCATTCGCTTCTTCGATTGCGGTTGTCTTCTTCTCCCAATCTGAAGTGAGTGCACGAAGGATCTTGCGAACTTTTTCGACTTGGGTGTATTCCTTTCCAAGGGATGCTAAGGAATTGGTTATGTCGGTGAATCTTGTAACCATTTCTGAGATGGTTTCATTCTCCTTCATTTTGAAAAGTTCAAACCTGTGGATAAGAATAGAAATCTTAGATTCTTTAACTTTATTTGTGCCTTCATGTGTTATCTGAAGAGTGTGCCATATTTGATTTGCAGAAGTGGATGTTGACACGCGGTTGAACTCTTCTTTGGTTAATGCACAGAATAAAGCATTCATCGCTTTGGCGTTAAGGTTCGATTCCTCTTTTGATCATCACTCCAAGCGTTGTAGTGGGTAGTCGGCTTGGTGTACGGTGCTTCTACGATGTTCCAAAGTTCGTAGTTGAGCGATTGCAAGTAGATCTTCATTCTACACTTCCAATAGTTATAGTTGGATCCGTCAAATAGCGGTGGACGTTGTGTAGAATGTCCTTCTTTGAATTGTGACGAAGGGAACTCCGTTGCCATCCTTTAAGATTGTTGACTGGGTATGCAGGGCTCTGATACCAAATGTTGGACCCGTGATGATGACAATTGTGGATCTAAAATATACGAGTCAACACATATACTAAACAAAGAATGATTAGAGTTAAGTAAATAAAGGACTTGCAATAAAAGGAAATTAAATCACAGAAAAGTTAAGCAAACGCAAACACGAGTGATTTATCCTGGTTCGGTCCTTGTGACCTACATCCAGTCCCCAAACCTCCCGCTTGAGATTTTCCTTTATCCTTGACTTTGTACACCCAAAATCAAAACCTTGCACACCACTTGACAAATCCCCTTTGCCAAATGTGTACAACTCCTCTTACAACCAAGATAACAAAACACCTTGTACAACCTCTCTTCTACACCAAGAAGACGCTCTTGTACAATGATTCCTTTGAGTAAATACAACCTTTCCTATAAGCCTTGTGATTGGTAGTGAAAAGTGCATTTTTATCATCATATTTACCATCACATTTTCATATTTATTCATTTAATTCTGCACATTTATTAATAATTTGTAATTTATTGTGTGCAGGCCTCGAATTCTTATTTTTATAATAAATAAAGCTTATGAAGCCCAAAAGCCCACAGTTGAAGCCCAGGTGTAAAAGTGCAAATATCAATTGTCAAAGTGCAAATACACAAAGGGCTAAAGTTGCAAATATCAAAGATGAGGGAAGGATAGACTTCTACCCAACCCTAAACTCTTGCAGATGAGAATGAAAAGAGTGCAGAGATAAGGAAATTCGTTTAAAAGAGATTGGGAGAATTCAAAATCTAGGTAACTTGATTATCAAGTTATCTCGAAATCCCAATATGAAGAGCAAGGATCATACTTCCAGAAGCAGGCGCCCACATGGACGGATCAGGAGAAGCCACGCGACAAAGCGCATGGCCTGACTCCACTATACTGCCGCAATTTTGCGGCAAAAGCCGCAATTTTGCGGCATTTTGGATGAATCTGAATACCAGATTTCGTGGGCAACTTCATCCGGGACTCTTCGGCCTTCTGCACCTATAAATACCCCCTGCAGTGCAACGTACAGGGTAGTCCAGAGGCAAGCCAAGGGCCAAAAGCTAGGGTTTAGTTTTCTTTTTAGGTTAGATTTTCTTTCCTCTGTAAATTTTATTTTCTTTTTGTGAAAGCTGAGAGGAGATGATGTATTCATGGAGAAAGGGATCCACTTGTACTGATGGTGACAGCCGGTGTAAGTTGTAATTTTCCACCGTTGTTTAATAATCAAATCGACGCTTGTTTTTGTTCTTTTTAATCTATTCTTGTTTTATTGTGTCTTTATCTTTGTCTATCATTGTTCTTCTATTTTTGTTTTATGACATTGTTTCTTTCTCTAATGTCTTGCCCACCATGAGATCCAACTGCTTTGAGAATACCTAGCCGAGGAAGGAACCTTGATGGCCTATGGCGATGAACAGGTCTTCATAGCTTGTTTTTCATTTCATAGAGTAGATTATGAAGGCGGACGATCCTATAAGCCATGCTTGTACGCCTTCCAAGAAAAGGTAAATCATCGCAACGGTTCAAACGGTAAGCAGACTGAAGAGGTAAGTTTTCTTTTCTTTTCTTTTCTTTTTGTAGATTAAATTACAACTTCTCCCAATTCTTTATTTGCTGACCCATTGTAAATACCACTTCCTTTCTAATTTAACTAATAAAAATAAAAACTTTAGAGAAACTTGCTTAACGCTTCCATCGCAGTCCCTCCCTGAGGATCACGACCCGCATAGCCTTGCTACAGCGGATTAGAATTGAGAACTTGCACATCCTATTCTTAAAACTAAAATACTATATTTTGTGTGCAGGTAAATCTCAGTCAACAAATTGGCGCCGTTGCCGGGGAGGGACGGTAAGTTTATCTCTAAAAACAAAAATTTAATTTTTAACTAATTCTTTATTCTTTTCTGTTTGCAAGTTTGGAGAACAGGAAACAGAAATACAGAAGCAGCAGTGGACATATAGCTATCTTGTGCCTCTGCCCTCGAAGGCAGAGCACAGGAAGCTACTGTTTTGCCGCAGATCTGCGGCCAGAGCCGCAATTCTGCGGCAACAGTAGAGAACTACTGATCCTAATTTCTGCAGGTTGCTGCAAAGTTCAAATACTGTTTACTGCTCTGTTGATTTTGTTCTGTGATAACCCTGCTTACTGCTAATTAATTCAACAGTAAAAAGTTTGTTGTTAATGATAAAAATTGATTAGACGTTTGCATATTAGGCACGTGTCTTTTCAATTTATTTATTTTTACTGTTGAAGAGTGCTGGAGTAAGGTACGTACGCATTGCATGTAGAATATGACTCATCTCTTGGTTGATTTTCTGCTTTGAGTGAATCTTATCTATTTATCTTGTACACTTGCACTAATTCATCTTAAGGGCATAACCCATTAACAAGATAAGGTGGGGATTTCATCACCCTTCCTTAGCCCAAAAATCATATCCCAAGCACTCACTAACCCAAGCCTAACTAAAAATGAGTAGACGTTGGCCCTAGGGACATTTCGGACTCAATAGGAGATTATCCTAAGGGGAACAGTGCTGGAAGTTGACTCTTGCCAAATCAGTATCTAGGAAAGGGATTGAGGGCCGAAAGCCCGAAGATTGGTGGTTATTTAATTAAGGAACGTCTTTGACGGAAAACCTCCCACCACTCTTGCCCTGACCTGGCTGATTAACTCGTGGTCAAAATCTGCACCCGACCTCCCGTGGACAGTCTAACCAGTTAGGAGTCGTCTAGGTCATAGGTCTACCCTAACTTAGGATAGAATTTTTTTCTTTTTGTTTGTTTATTTGTTTGTTTGTTTGTGTTGGTGTGATATGGCATATAATAATAATTTTTCCAACTTTAATCCATATTACACACCTAACTATTTTTCGGATATTACCAACCCGGCATATCATAACTTTGACCAATCTAGTGTGCCGGAATGGTCTTATCCGAATAATTATAACCCATACCCCCATCTTATGACCATGATTTTCATACTTTCAACTCGTCACAGAGTTCATGGGGTTTCGAGTCCCCCGAGTCCAATTTTCAACCGACTTGTCCTCAGTCTCCACCCAGTCCACATTCTTTCAATGAGTCATACTTAGATCCACCCAGTCAGAATAGACTACCATCTATCGGGGAAATGATAAGTATGCATGAGTCCAAGCAACAATTATCATCAATCGGAGAAATGATTATGCGTGAGTCCACCGACTCACAATTTCATCACGATTACACTTCATTCTTTCAAGTCCAATCACAACACGATGCACCTATCAACTATGAAGGGATGCTTGCTGCCATGACTCAGGCTAGATTAGCTCGTGATCGTGATATAGATATGATGGTTCAATCTTTACGTTCTCACCGTTCGGCCATTTCTGATATCATTGACCACTCTCGTAGAGCCGACGAACCAAGTTGCTTTGGACAACAAGATTCTACTTCAGTGCCATCATTTGAACTTGCTGAAACTCCAATTGTTGATAATTTGGCAAGTTTTTCCTTTCCTGAAATAGAACTTGAATATGAATATGATCATGATCTCCCACTTGATGATTCAATTTTACTTCCTGATTCAATAATGACTCCAGTGTCTCCACCTGATTTCACTTTTCCCGAGTCAACATTGGATCCTGTTCTAATTCATCATGATATTGAGTCACCTATAATTGATGATCATATTGAACTTGACCAATTGTGCAATTTTGAAAGTCCCATGGATAAATTGGCAAGTTCTGATTTTTATAACATTGAACCCAATGAGATATGTGACCTAGATTCTCAAATCTGTGATCAAGTTCAAATTCCAGAATCATTATTGACTCCTGTTTTGTTACCCGACTTAGGTAATCTTTTAGAGTCAGTTTTGATTCCCACACCTATCATTCCTGAACTTGAATCACCAACATTGAGTCACATGCCATTGTGGGAAGATGATTGTGGATTTGAGCTTAAACTTATTGATTTGGACCCACTTCCTGAACCTAGCCCGACTCCTGAACCATTACTTGATTTAAGTTTCTTTCTTGAGTCGGTATTCGTTCCCGTACTTCCCATGTTCAAGTCAAGCATTCCATCTTTTCACACTCCATTTTAGGACAAGGTGGTTGACACAATTGACTCTGAAAATAATTATGAATTATGAAAATTTGATGGGGTGGAATTTTTAAAAAATGTTAATACAAACATCATTTTAGTGGGTTATACAAAAACGATTTCTGGTGGGTTCCCCCGAATTCCACAAAAAGTAGATTGGGCCGCATTTCGTGGACCAATTAGACCACCACCGGAACCACCACCTTGAGGTAACTTCTGCCTTCCCTTGTTCTTTTTCATGCATATATGCATTCATTCATACATTGAGGATAATGCATGAGATAAGTGTGGGGGTAGGCTTTACTAACATACTAACATAGGTAGAAACTAACAAAAATTTGCTAATAAAAAAAATTTTGTTATAAAAAGGACAATATTTTGACTTATCTTTTGAACGAAATCTAAGTTAGTTTTAAGAATAAGGAGAATCATGATTAGGATTTCTAAAAACTTGGTCAAAATAAATAAATTGTTTAATTTTTAGGTATAGGAGGAGAAATTGAATAAGTAGTTAGTCTTAATTTTTACCTTAATGAAATGTGCATACCTAATGCATATCTAGGATTCTAAGACAAAGACCTTTGTGCCTCATAAAAAATAAAAAAAAAGAAAAAAATATTTCACTAATTAAGCTGGATACATGTGCCTCAAGAAGTATAAGTATTCACGCCTAAAGGTGAGTTTACAAATAAAGTCCTTAGTTTTGTGGCCTAGTTCACTCGAATTTGAGTCCGTGGGGTGTTTTCTCACCTGGTGCCCTAAAGCCGACTGGTTTGGGAGCCACCGACTTTAAGTTCGCTACATGGGTGGATTAGAAAGCCTAAGAAGACTAAGAAATATAATATATGTACTAACACATCTAATAATCAATTAGTTAGGTATGAGGGCCTCAAGAAGCCTTGATGCTTACACGAAAGAAAATTAGATGAGTTATACATATTAAAAAAAGAAAAAAAGAAAAAATATAGAGGCATGAGAGTCCAAGTCAAGGAATTCCTACTAAAAATTCATAAGGATGCATATGATTTTTGGTAACGAAAAAGACTATATTAGAAATTCAATTTTGATCCTTACTTAAAATGAAAGCAATTTACTTTATAAAGACTAAGTCTAAGAATGAATAAAAATGATAATCCTAAAACTTATAGACTACTTAGTCTTTTCAAAAGTATTTCAAATATTTTCCTTTTTATGGATTTTGTGGGTGTAATCCGCTGAAAACCCTCACGAGACAACACTCGTCCTCTAGGGTAACCTAGAGGTTTAACGGCTTGTTGCACGTGCTAAGTGCAATCGTGATTCTTACGAAAGTGAGTTAGGTTAGATTAACTTTTCATTTTTTTTCTTTGTTTTTACTCGAGGACGAGCAAAAAGATAAGTGTGGGGGTGTGATTGGTAGTGAAAAGTGCATTTTTATCATCATATTTACCATCACATTTTCATATTTATTCATTTAATTCTGCACATTTATTAATAATTTGTAATTTATTGTGTGCAGACCTCGAATTCTTATTTTTATAATAAATAAAGCTTAATGAAGCCCAAAAGCCCACAGTTGAAGCCCAGGTGTAAAGTGCAAATATCAATTGTCAAAGTGCAAATACACAAAGGGCTAAAGTTGCAAATATCAAAGATGAGGGAAGGATAGACTTCTACCCAACCCTAAACTCTTGCAGATGAGAATGAAAAGAGTGCAGAGATAAGGAAATTCGTTTAAAAGAGATTGGGAGAATTCAAAATCTAGGTAACTTGATTATCAAGTTATCTCGAAATCCCAATATGAAGAGCCAGGATCATACTTCCAGAAGCAGGCGCCCACATGGACGGACCAGGAGAAGCCACGCGACAAAGCGCGTGGCCTGACTCCACTATACTGCCGCAATTTGCGGCAAAAGCCGCAATTTTGCGGCATTTTGGATGAATCTGAATACCAGATTTCGTGGGCAACTTCATCCGGGACTCTTCGGCCTTCTGCACCTATAAATACCCCCTGCAGTGCAACGTACAGGGTAGTCCAGAGGCAAGCCAAGGGCCAAAAGCTAGGGTTTAGTTTTCTTTTTAGGTTAGATTTTCTTTCCTCTGTAAATTTTATTTTCTTTTTGTGAAAGCTGAGAGGAGATGATGTATTCATGGAGAAAGGGATCCACTTGTACTGATGGTGACAGCCGGTGTAAGTTGTAATTTTCCACCATTGTTTAATAATCAAATCGACGCTTGTTTTGTTCTTTTTAATCTATTCTTGTTTTATTGTGTCTTTATCTTTGTCTATCATTGTTCTTCTATTTTTGTTTTATGACATTGTTTCTTTCTCTAATGTCTTGCCCACCATGAGATCCAACTGCTTCGAGAATACCTAGCCGAGGAAGGAACCTTGATGGCCTATGGCGATGAACAGGTCTTCATAGCTTGTTTTTCATTTCATAGAGTAGATTATGAAGGCGGACGATCCTATAAGCCATGCTTGTACGCCTTCCAAGAAAAGGTAAATCATCGCAACGGTTCAAACGGTAAGCAGACTGAAGAGGTAAGTTTTCTTTTCTTTTCTTTTCTTTTTGTAGATTAAATTACAACTTCTCCCAATTCTTTATTTGCTGACCCATTGTAAATACCACTTCCTTTCTAATTTAACTAATAAAAATAAAAACTTTAGAGAAACTTGCTTAACGCTTCCATCGCAGTCCCTCCCTGAGGATCACGACCCGCATAGCCTTGCTACAGCGGATTAGAATTGAGAACTTGCACATCCTATTCTTAAAACTAAAATATATATTTTGTGTGCAGGTAAATCTCAGTCAACAAATTGGCGCCGTTGCCGGGGAGGGACGGTAAGTTTATCTCTAAAAACAAAAATTTAATTTTTAACTAATTCTTTATTCTTTTCTGTTTGCAAGTTTGGAGAACAGGAAACAGAAATACAGAAGCAGCAGTGGACATATAGCTATCTTGTGCCTCTGCCCTCGAAGGCAGAGCACAGGAAGCTACTGTTTTGCCGCAGATCTGCGGCCAGAGCCGCAATTCTGCGGCAACAGTAGAGAACTACTGATCCTAATTTCTGCAGGTTGCTGCAAAGTTCAAATACTGTTTACTGCTCTGTTGATTTTGTTCTGTGATAACCCTGCTTACTGCTAATTAATTCAACAGTAAAAAGTTTGTTGTTAATGATAAAAATTGATTAGACGTTTGCATATTAGGCACGTGTCTTTTCAATTTATTTATTTTTACTGTTGAAGAGTGCTGGAGCAAGGTACGTACGCATTGCATGTAGAATATGACTCATCTCTTGGTTGATTTTCTGCTTTGAGTGAATCTTATCTATTTATCTTGTACACTTGCACTAATTCATCTTAAGGGCATAACCCATTAACAAGATAAGGTGGGGATTTCATCACCCTTCCTTAGCCCAAAAATCATATCCCAAGCACTCACTAACCCAAGCCTAACTAAAAATGAGTAGACGTTGGCCCTAGGGACATCTCGGACTCAATAGGAGATTATCCTAAGGGGGAACAGTGCTGGAAGTTGACTCTTGCCAAATCAGTGTCTAGGAAAGGGATTGAGGGCCGAAAGCCCGAAGATTGGTGGTTATTTAATTAAGGAACGTCTTTGACGGAAAACCTCCCACCACTCTTGCCCTGACCTGGCTGATTAACTCGTGGTCAAAATCTGCACCCGACCTCCCGTGGACAGTCTAACCAGTTAGGAGTCGTCTAGGTCATAGGTCTACCCTAACTTAGGATAGAATTTTTTTTTTTTGTTTGTTTATTTGTTTGTTTGTTTGTGTTGGTGTGATATGGCATATAATAATAATTTTTCCAACTTTAATCCATATTACACACCTAACTATTTTTCGGATATTACCAACCCGGCATATCATAACTTTGACCAATCTAGTGTGCCGGAATGGTCTTATCCGAATAATTATAACCCATACCCCCATCTTATGACCATGATTTTCATACTTTCAACTCGTCACAGAGTTCATGGGGTTTCGAGTCCCCCGAGTCCAATTTTCAACCGACTTGTCCTCAGTCTCCACCCAGTCCACATTCTTTCAATGAGTCATACTTAGATCCACCCAGTCAGAATAGACTACCATCTATCGGGGAAATGATAAGTATGCATGAGTCCAAGCAACAATTACCATCAATCGGAGAAATGATTATGCGTGAGTCCACCGACTCACAATTTCATCACGATTACACTTCATCCTTTCAAGTCCAATCACAACACGATGCACCTATCAACTATGAAGGGATGCTTGCAGCCATGACTCAGGCTAGATTAGCTCGTGATCGTGATATAGATATGATGGTTCAATCTTTACGTTCTCACCGTTTGGCCATTTCTGATATCATTGACCACTCTCGTAGAGCCGACGAACCAAGTTGCTTTGGACAACAAGATTCTACTTCAGTGCCATCATTTGAACTTGCTGAAACTCCAATTGTTGATAATTTGGCAAGTTTTTCCTTTCCTGAAATAGAACTTGAATATGAATATGATCATGATCTCCCACTTGATGATTCAATTTACTTCCTGATTCAATAATGACTCCAGTGTCTCCACCTGATTTCACTTTTCCCGAGTCAACATTGGATCCTGTTCTAATTCATCATGATATTGAGTCACCTATAATTGATGATCATATTGAACTTGACCAATTGTGCAATTTTGAAAGTCCCATGGATAAATTGGCAAGTTCTGATTTTTATAACATTGAACCCAATGAGATATGTGACCTAGATTCTCAAATCTGTGATCAAGTTTAAATTCCAGAATCATTATTGACTCCTGTTTTGTTACCCGACTTAGGTAATCTTTTAGAGTCAGTTTTGATTCCCACACCTATCATTCCTGAACTTGAATCACCAACATTGAGTCACATGCCATTGTGGGAAGATGATTGTGGATTTGAGCTTAAACTTATTGATTTGGACCCACTTCCTGAACCTAGCCCGACTCCTGAACCATTACTTGATTTAAGTTTCTTTCTTGAGTCGGTATTCGTTCCCGTACTTCCCATGTTCAAGTCAAGCATTCCATCTTTTCACACTCCATTTTAGGACAAGGCGGTTGACACAATTGACTCTGAAAATAATTATGAATTATGAAAATTTGATGGGGTGGAATTTTTAAAAAATGTTAATACAAACATCATTTTAGTGGGTTATACAAAAACGATTTCTGGTGGGTTCCCCCGAATTCCACAAAAAGTAGATTGTGCCGCATTTCGTGGACCAATTAGACCACCACCGGAACCACCACCTTGAGGTAACTTCTGCCTTCCCTTGTTCTTTTTCATGCATATATGCATTCATTCATACATTGAGGATAATGCATGATATAAGTGTGGGGGTAGGCTTTACTAACATACTAACATAGGTAGAAACTAACAAAAAATTGCTAATAAAAAAAATTTTGTTATAAAAAGGACAATATTTTGACTTATCTTTTGAACGAAATCTAAGTTAGTTTTAAGAATAAGGAGAATCATGATTAGGATTTCTAAAAACTTGGTCAAAATAAATAAATTGTTTAATTTTTAGGTATAGGAGGAGAAATTGAATAAGTAGTTAGTCTTAATTTTTACCTTAATGAAATGTGCATACCTAATGCATATCTAGGATTCTAAGACAAAGACCTTTGTGCCTCATAAAAAAATAAAAAAAAGAAAAAAATATTTCACTAATTAAGCTGGATACATGTGCCTCAAGAAGTATAAGTATTCACGCCTAAAGGTGAGTTTACAAATAAAGTCCTTAGTTTTGTGGCCTAGTTCACTCGAATTTGAGTCCGTGGGGTGTTTTCTCACCTGGTGCCCTAAAGCCGACTGGTTTGGGAGCCACCGACTTTAAGTTCGCTACATGGGTGGATTAGAAAGCCTAAGAAGACTAAGAAATATAATATATGTAGTAACACATCTAATAATCAATTAGTTAGGTATGAGGGCCTCAAGAAGCCTTGATGCTTACACGAAAGAAAATTAGATGAGTTATACATATTAAAAAAAAGAAAAAAAGAAAAAATATAGAGGCATGAGAGTCCAAGTCAAGGAATTCCTACTAAAAATTCATAAGGATGCATATGATTTTTGGTAACGAAAAAGACTATATTAGAAATTCAATTTTGATCCTTACTTAAAATGAAAGCAATTTACTTTATAAAGACTAAGTCTAAGAATGAATAAAAATGATAATCCTAAAACTTATAGACTACTTAGTTTTTTCAAAAGTATTTCAAATATTTTCCTTTTTATGGATTTTGTGGGTGTAATCCGCTGAAAACCCTCACGAGACAACACTCGTCCTCTAGGGTAACCTAGAGGTTTAACGGCTTGTTGCACGTGCTAAGTGCAATCGTGATTCTTACGAAAGTGAGTTAGGTTAGATTAACTTTTCATTTTTTTTTCTTTGTTTTTACTCGAGGACGAGCAAAAAGATAAGTGTGGGGGTGTGATTGGTAGTGAAAAGTGCATTTTTATCATCATATTTACCATCACATTTTCATATTTATTCATTTAATTCTGCACATTTATTAATAATTTGTAATTTATTGTGTGCAGACCTCGAATTCTTATTTTTATAATAAATAAAGCTTAATGAAGCCCAAAAGCCCACAGTTGAAGCCCAGGTGTAAAAGTGCAAATATCAATTGTCAAAGTGCAAATACACAAAGGGCTAAAGTTGCAAATATCAAAGATGAGGGAAGGATAGACTTCTACCCAACCCTAAACTCTTGCAGATGAGAATGAAAAGAGTGCAGAGATAAGGAAATTCGTTTAAAAGAGATTGGGAGAATTCAAAATCTAGGTAACTTGATTATCAAGTTATCTCGAAATCCCAATATGAAGAGCCAGGATCATACTTCCAGAAGCAGGCGCCCACATGGACGGACCAGGAGAAGCCACGCGACAAAGCGCGTGGCCTGACTCCACTATACTGCCGCAATTTTGCGGCAAAAGCCGCAATTTTGCGGCATTTTGGATGAATCTGAATACCAGATTTCGTGGGCAACTTCATCCGGGACTCTTCGGCCTTCTGCACCTATAAATACCCCCTGCAGTGCAACGTACAGGGTAGTCCAGAGGCAAGCCAAGGGCCAAAAGCTAGGGTTTAGTTTTCTTTTTAGGTTAGATTTTCTTTCCTCTGTAAATTTTATTTTCTTTTTGTGAAAGCTGAGAGGAGATGATGTATCATGGAGAAAGGGATCCACTTGTACTGATGGTGACAGCCGGTGTAAGTTGTAATTTTCCACCGTTGTTTAATAATCAAATCGACGCTTGTTTTTGTTCTTTTTAATCTATTCTTGTTTTATTGTGTCTTTATCTTTGTCTATCATTGTTCTTCTATTTTTGTTTTATGACATTGTTTCTTTCTCTAATGTCTTGCCCACCATGAGATCCAACTGCTTCGAGAATACCTAGCCGAGGAAGGAACCTTGATGGCCTATGGCGATGAACAGGTCTTCATAGCTTGTTTTTCATTTCATAGAGTAGATTAAGAAGGCGGACGATCCTATAAGCCATGCTTGTACGCCTTCCAAGAAAAGGTAAATCATCGCAACGGTTCAAACGGTAAGCAGACTTAAGAGGTAAGTTTTCTTTTCTTTTCTTTTCTTTTTGTAGATTAAATCACAACTTCTCCCAATTCTTTATTTGCTGACCCATTGTAAATATCACTTCCTTTCTAATTTAACTAATAAAAATAAAAACTTTAGAGAAACTTGCTTAACGCTTCCATCGCAGTCCCTCCCTGAGGATCACGACCCGCATAGCCTTGCTACAGCGGATTAGAATTGAGAACTTGCACATCCTATTCTTAAAACTAAAATACTATATTTTGTGTGCAGGTAAATCTCAGTCAACACCTTGATTCAGTATGTGATCGTGGACAAGGGCTAATATTGGTTAACTTTCAGAGATCTTCACAAAAGAGTAGGAATTGGTGAAGAACTGGAAGTGGGAACAGTTTTCAGATAACCAGAATTTTGGCAGAGTTTTTGGGCTGAAAACTATTGATTTGAATTGGTTTTTTGGCCTAAGATAACAACCCTATTTATAGCTGAACTCTAGGGTTAGTTAGGGTAGTTATTAGGACCAGTTTGAATATTCAAACGTTGGATAACGTTGAAGAAAATACCAGAAAACAGAAACTGTCCAACAGTCAAAAACTGCCATTAGTCGACTTGAGATATGGGTTAGTCGACTAGGGTAGGCAAATTTCTCAAGGTTAGTCGACTAGTACTGGGACCAAGTCGACTAGGTCATGATAAACTCAAACGACAAGTTTCTGGAAACTGAACCAAGTCGATCACAACTAATTTATAAGTCGACTAGTGTAACGCCCCGATCCCGCAGGTACGGGGACGTTATGGCGACGTACATACGCAAGGCGGAAAACCCCACGTACGTACGCTAAGCCTCAGTACAGTAAATAATCTCCATATATACCTGAGTTCCAGCATGAAATAAGTACAAGAATACCTGCAGAAGAGGTTAGCGATTATAATAGAAATGAATACCAGAAATGAATAGTAGGGACAAATAAGATAACAGAAATAAAATAAATCACCAAGATACCTATGAAGGGTCTCGATGAGGAATCTCCTATGTGACTCCAAGGGACTCTCGGTCGCTACGAGAACACAAGTCTCCAATCTGGGCACGCAAACCCAGGGTCGTCAGAAAGCGACCTAGTGAGTGGTAAAATGAAGGAGGCAGTAATATATATAATAGTAATACAAGCACGATACATAGATATACTACATGATGTTGTACTAGTGATACCATATAATAAGTATAAAATAAACAGTAGAAAAATATAGAAAACATGTCATCTTTTAATACCATCAATACCTAGCCAGTTATCATCAGGTCATTTCTATAGTCGTGTCCAATTTATATCATACATAATGTTGTCTAGTGGTTACGTAATGAACATGCTAGAGGTGACGTGATAGAAATGAACATGCGAGTGGCGACGTGATAGACGTGTATAGGCAAATGGGCCTATGCAGTGTAATCACTATACGGTATGGTGTATATACAGCAGTGATGTCTGCTATACCGAAAGCATAATATATGCAATGCAGAACATGCGTCGTATGCCATGCAATGCAGAACATGCGTCGTATGCCATCACAGACAGTATAACATATGCTAGGTAAAGTAACAAGTATACAGGTAACATGATATCGGATAAAGTAGCATGAACAATAACAAGATAGCATACAGGTACCAGGCATGTCATGTGATTTATACAATAGTAGCAATCAGTACCACCTGGTATTACAATCAATCTCTTCCAGTGTCCCATACCACTGGCAGTTCATACTGGAGCCCGCACTCCAGTCGAACCCATCCGGACATGGCCTACGGGTACCATTATCTAGACGAGAGAGTGACCAAATAACAAGTGTTCCCAACGTCACTATTGTGTATACTGTTTTATTATGTTAATTGGAAACCCGTGGTCGAAGAGTTCTTATCGGGTGGATGTATAACGTGCATACCCGGGATCACGGCCTTAAACAATCCCCTGGCTGCTGAGACCAGGGCCCTCCGCTAAGAGGGGAGCATGAATCAAGTAACAAGAGCTCATGGAGCAATTGGTAGGAAGCACTACCGTCCCCTGCAGTGGGAAAATAATATGGATCCAGTACATCACCCGATAAGATCTAGTCAACCGTCAAGTCTCCCCATACCCAAGTTATCATTATGATCTGATATGTCAAGTATACGATGTAACAAGAACAGATACAGTACATGATACGGGTAACATGATAACTGGACCAGAGTTCTGTTGATAGCATAGAACAATATAACGAGAAACAGGAACAATATAACATGAACAATATAACGGGAAACATGAACAATAGATGTGGAAGTCCACATATAGCATATCAACAGCTCTCATGTCCAGTATCGGGAATATCCATATCATTATCACAGGAATCAATCATATAACATGAATACGGGAACATGGAATAATAATACATGTAATAAGCACGGTGATCCATATGACAAGAAGATAGAAACAAACACAGACATGTGTAACTGTAATATATAAGCATGACATATATGTGTATGATGATCATGCTAATATTAAATGCAGTAGCCCGTGCAGTGATATGCCGTGAATCCATGTAACGAGGATAACAATACCTTACATAACGGTATTTCGTGAAGTGGTACCGCTACGTATCGGTGTGCCTACGAAATAACAGGTGTGCCGTGTCATAGTATCTGTGTAACATGCACCGGTAATAACTGTAGTCGGTGTCTACTATCCTGTCCAGTGAACTATAGTATCCGTGTAGCTATAAGCCTGCGTAGCACTAATATATGTAGGAACAGTAGTCGACGGTGTCTTATAGTAACGGTATCTAGCATGCATGTCTAGTACCAGTGAAATGTCATAGTGTATCTGTGGATCAGTATGCATGTAACGTGACTGTGATACAAGCCATGTCATAATGGTGTACACGAATATGGTGACATGGTGGCCCGGGTGTCAGTGGCTGTGAAGGTATGATGACTGTGTCCGGGTTGTCTCTGCCAGTATTTATTAGTAATCTAAGTGCCTCCTTATCTTTCTTCTAAATTAGGAAATACCTAACCATGTGTTAGGTTATTCTTATTACCATGCATGTCCAATTATTATCAATTAATTATTAATAGGTATCAGTATTTATCCATAATCAAGATCTACCAATTCATTGCACTAAACATGATAAAAGGTAATTTATAAAATAAAAACACTCACAAAATGGCTACAGGACTGTAGCTCTCGTTCCCACGATCGCAACGGATCCAGAATCGTCCCAATTGGAGTCCGTATGCTCCCGATATCGCCCGAATACTAAAAAGAATAAAATGGGGTTAAATATGTAATAACTGAAATTATCAGGGGCTATTTGTAATTTTTCAGGGGCCTAAACGTAATTTCTCATTTACAGGGGGCTAAAAGGAAGATTACCTTATTGGGTCGGGTTTGGAGTGTAAACGGGTCGGGTTTGGACCAAACCCAAACCTAAAACCCGTTTGGGTTTCTTCCACCCAGAGAAGCAGCCAGCAGCAGCAGCCGCATGGCTGCTGCTGCTGCCCATGGGCGCCCGCTGCCCGGCGGCGCGGCGCCGGCCCCCCGGCGCGGCTGTCCCGCCGGCGCCGGCGCCTCCCCGGCGCCGCTCCGGCGCCGGATTCCGACGCGAGAGAAAGGGAGAGAAGTGGGTGGGGCTGATGCCCCCCCTCACCAGCGCCGCCGGCCTGGCTGGCCTCCCGCGCCACCGGCCGGGCCGGCCTCCCTCGCCGCCGGTCTAGCCTGGCCTGGCCGGCCTCCGGCGTGCCGCCGGCTCCTCCCCTCCTTTGGGTCTGCAGAGAGAGAAAGAGAGAGGGGGTATGGGTTGTGAGAGAGATAAGTGAGAGGAGAGAGGTTAGAGAGAGAGAGAGAGGGTTTGGAGAGAGAGAGTGTGTGTGGGAGAGAGAGAGAGATAGAGGGAGAGAGAGAGGAATGAGTTTTTAAAAGGAGGGGGGAAAGTCGGTGGAGAGAGGCGGTGGGAAGAATGGAGAAGAAAGAAAAGAAAAAGAAAAATAAAAATAATATTTTATTAAGATTCTATTGGCCTAATATTCGACCGGCTCCGAACAATGCCCAAAAATTATAAAAAATAGAGAATAATATCTTGAGACGTAATATGAAGACAGTTTGCAGAAACTCGATCCGGTTTGCAAATTAAAAATCCTGGAATGTCTCGCCGATACGGGCGACACCGGTTTGGCCGGATTTTCGATAAATTCAGAAAAATCCCCAAAAATACCCAAACGTAGCTTATACGATTCTAAGACATACGGTGAAAGCCGATTCTCAAAATTCTACTCTGTTTGTGAAATAAAAATCGGAAGGCCGGTAATCGGTATTGGTCGACACCGGCTACGGAGATTTTCCAAAATAATTCAGAAAATTTCCAGAAAATCCTGAAAAATCGCAAATATTAGAAAATTATTTTTGAAACTGAAATCAACTCAATCGGACTACCACGGAGGTCAAATCAATTTTGTACGTCGTATCGCGTACCGATACTGTGATACGTATCTCAGGGATCAGGGGGTTACATTTCTCCCCACCTTACAAAAATTGCGTCCTCGCAATTTCAAATCAGGTAGGAGGACAAGAGTTATAGCCCCAAAGCCTAAATGTTACAGGTCCACGATACTTCCGCTGCGCACTCTGATATCTATAAGGAACTCGGGATGGAGAAGTAGGGTAGTGAACTAATCCTAACGGATGGAAGCAAGACGATGCAAGGAAAGTGAGAAGGAAATCGGATGTTCTCGCTGACAACTAGAAGGAAGGAAGGAATACAAACGAGTCAAGGAATGAATTGTCAAAGTCATGGTATACTTGTACTCGGTGCTGGAATCCCCAAATTCAGATACAGATCGGTTAATCTGAACCTGACTGTACTGTTGGTAAGAGCCCGAGTATTGACCCAGGTGGTTACCCACACCAGGTGTGAAACCTAGGCTCTGATACCACTATGTAACGCCCCGATCCCGCAGGTACGGGGACGTTATGGCGACGTACATACGCAAGGCGGAAAACCCCACGTACGTACGCTAAGCCTCAGTACAGTAAATAATCTCCATATATACCTGAGTTCCAGCATGAAATAAGTACAAGAATACCTGCAGAAGAGGTTAGCGATTATAATAGAAATGAATACCAGAAATGAATAGTAGGGACAAATAAGATAACAGAAATAAAATAAATCACCAAGATACCTATGAAGGGTCTCGATGAGGAATCTCCTATGTGACTCCAAGGGACTCTCGGTCGCTACGAGAACACAAGTCTCCAATCTGGGCACGCAAACCCATGGTCGTCAGAAAGCGACCTAGTGAGTGGTAAAATGAAGGAGGCAGTAATATATATAATAGTAATACAAGCACGATACATAGATATACTACATGATGTTGTACTAGTGATACCATATAATAAGTATAAAATAAACAGTAGAAAAATATAGAAACATGTCATCTTTTAATACCATCAATACCTAGCCAGTTATCATCAGGTCATTTCTATAGTCGTGTCCAATTTATATCATACATAATGTTGTCTAGTGGTTACGTAATGAACATGCTAGAGGTGACGTGATAGAAATGAACATGCGAGTGGCGACGTGATAGACGTGTATAGGCAAATGGGCCTATGCAGTGTAATCATTATACGGTGTGGTGTATATTCAGCAGTGATGTCTGCTATACCGAAAGCATAATATATGCAATGCAGAACATGCGTCGTATGCCATGCAATGCAGAACATGCGTCGTATGCCATCACAGACAGTATAACATATGCTAGGTAAAGTAACAAGTATACAGGTAACATGATATCGGATAAAGTAGCATGAACAATAACAAGATAGCATACAGGAACCAGGCATGTCATGTGATTTATACAATAGTAGCAATCAGTACCACCTGATATTACAATCAATCTCTTCCAGTGTCCCATACCACTGGCAGTTCATACTGGAGCCCGCACTCCAGTCGAACCCATCCGGACATGGCCTACGGGTACCATTATCCAGACGAGAGAGTGACCAAATAACAAGTGTTCCCAACGTCACTATTGTGTATACTGTTTATTATGTTAATTGGAAACCCGTGGTCGAAGAGTTCTTATCGGGTGGATGTATCCCGTGCATACCCGGGATCACGGCCTTAAACAATCCCCTGGCTGCTGAGACCAGGGCCCTCCGCTAAGAGGGGAGCATGAATCAAGTAACAAGAGCTCATGGAGCAATTGGTAGGAAGCACTACCGTCCCCTGCAGTGGGAAAACAATATGGATCCAGTACATCACCCGATAAGATCTAGTCAACCGTCAAGTCTCCCCCATACCCAAGTTATCATTATGATCTGATATGTCAAGTATACGATGTAACAAGAACAGATACAGTACATGATACGGGTAACATGATAACTGGACCAGAGTTCTGTTGATAGCATAGAACAATATAACGAGAAACAGGAACAATATAACATGAACAATATAACGGGAAACATGAACAATAGATGTGGAAGTCCACATATAGCATATCAACAGCTCTCATGTCCAGTATCGGGAATATCCATATCATTGTAACAGGAATCAATCATATAACATGAATACGGGAACATGGAATAATAATACATGTAATAAGCACGGTGATCCATATGACAAGAAGATAGAAACAACACAGACATGTGTAACTGTAATATATAAGCATGACATATATGTGTATGATGATCATGCTAATATTAAATGCAGTAGCCCGTGCAGTGATATGCCGTGAATCCATGTAACGAGGATAACAATACCTTACATAACGGTATTTCGTGAAGTGGTACCGCTACGTATCGGTGTGCCTACGAAATAACAGGTGTGCCGTGTCATAGTATCTGTGTAACATGCACCGGTAATAACTGTAGTCGGTGTCTACTATCCTGTCCAGTGAACTACAGTATCCGTGTAGCAATAAGCCTGCGTAGCACTAATATATGTAGGAACAGTAGTCGACGGTGTCTTATAGTAACGGTATCTAGCATGCATGTCTAGTACCAGTGAAATGTCATAGTGTATCTGTGGATCAGTATGCATGTAACGTGACTGTGATACAAGCCATGTCATAATGGTGTACACGAATATGGTGACATGGTGGCCCGGGTGTCAGTGGCTGTGAAGGTATGATGACTGTGTCCGGGTTGTCTCTGCCAGTATTTATTAGTAATCTAAGTGCCTCCTTATCTTTCTTCTAAATTAGGAAATACCTAACCATGTGTTAGGTTATTCCTATTACCATGCATGTCCAATTATTATCAATTAATTATTAATAGGTATCAGTATTTATCCATAATCAAGATCTACCAATTCATTGCACTAAACATGATAAAAGGTAATTTATAAAATAAAAACACCCACAAACTGGCTACAGGACTGTAGCTCTTGTTCCCACGATCGCAACGGATCCAGAATCGTCCCAATCGGAGTCCGTATGCTCCCGATATCGCCCGAATACTAAAAAGAATAAAATGGGGTTAAATATGTAATAACTGAAATTATTCAGGGGCTATTTGTAATTTTTCAGGGGCCTAAACGTAATTTCTCATTTACAGGGGGCTAAAAAGAAGATTACCTTATTGGGTCGGGTTTGGAGTGTAAACGGGTCGGGTTTGGACCAAACCCAAACCCAAAACCCGTTTGGGTTTCTTCCACCCAGAGAAACAGCCAGCAGCAGCAGCCGCATGGCTGCTGCTGCCGCCCATGGGCGCCCGCTGCCCGGCCGGCGCGGCCGCCCGGCCGGCGCGGCAGTCCCGCCGGCGCCGGCGCCTCCCGGCGCCGCTCCGGCGCCGGATTCCGACGCGAGAGAAAGGGAGAGAAGTGGGTGGGGCTGATGCCCCCCCTCACCAGCGCCGCCGGCCTGGCTGGCCTCCCGCGCCACCGGCCGGGCCGGCCTCCCTCGCCGCCGGTCTAGCCTGGCCGCCTGGCCTGGCCGGCCTCCGGCGTGCCGCCGGCTCCTCCCCTCCTTTGGGTCTGCAGAGAGAGAAAGAGAGAGGGGGTATGGGTTGTGAGAGAGATAAGTGAGAGGAGAGAGGTTAGAGAGAGAGAGGGTTTGGAGAGAGAGAGAGTGTGTGTGGGAGAGAGAGAGAGAGAATAAAGGGGAGAGAGAGAGGAATGGGTTTTAAAAGGAGGGGGAAAGTCGGTGGAGAGAGGCGGTGGGAAGAATGGAGAAGAATGGAGAAGAAAGAAAAGAAAAGAAAAGAAAAAGAAAAATAAAAATAATATTTATTAAGATTCTATTGGCCTAATATTCGACCGGCTCCGAACAATGCCCAAAAATTACAGAAAATAGAGAATAATATCTTGAGATGTAATATGAAGACAGTTTGCAGAAACTCGATCCGGTTTGCAAATTAAAAATCCTGGAATGTCTCGCCGATACGGGCGACACCGGTTTGGCCGGATTTTCGATAAATTCAGAAAAATCTCCAAAAAATACCCAAACGTAGCTTATACGATTCTAAGACATACGGTGAAAGCCGATTCTCAAAATTCTACTCTGTTTGTGAAATAAAAATCGGAAGGCCGGTAATCGGTATTGGTCGACACGGCTACGGAGATTTTTCAAAATAATCCAGAAAATTTCCAGAAAATCCTGAAAAATCGCAAATATTAGAAAATGATTTTTGAAACTGAAATCAACTCAATCGGACTACCACGGAGGTCAAATCAATTTTTTACGTCGTATCGCGTACCGATACTGTGATACGTATCTCAGGGATCAGGGGGTTACAACTAGGCCAGGTATTAGTCGACTAGGGGAAAGTATAAGTCGACTACAAAAGTCTATTAGTCGACTAGGTATCCTTTTAAGTCTACTAGAGTGACAAACAGAGAGTTGGGTTCTTTCAGGACAAAAAGTCTAGTCGACTAGGGAAATGGTCAAGTCGACTATACTATGTATAAGTCGATTTGACAATAGTATAAGTCGACTAATATACTAAGATATGTGTGTGTGCATCAAGGCTTTTAACATGCTATTTAACCATTACAATACACATCAATAGCAACTCTCTTTGGAAAGTCTTGATCATGAAGAACTCTTGAATAGGCTTGTGATAGAGCTCCAAATGACATGGCTTCACAAATGTCTCATCAAAAGCAAGTTCCAACATATCTTGCTTTCAAGAATTCAGAGAATTATTTCTCTAATCAGGGTGCTAATACCCTAAGATCTTCCTCCTTTCAAGGAATTTTCGGAATCAGGCGAGAAGGAATTCCCAAGTGGAGGCAGTTTGAGAAGTAACAAGAAGGTTCTACCAACCTTCTGTTCTCCGATTCCCCGAACCAGGCGAGAAGGAAATCCCATCAGGCAGCAGTCCGATTGTCTGATCGATCGCATCGTCAAAAGGATAAAGTGATCGCACGCTGATCAGATTCCTACCGGCATACTTTCCCAGAAATCTCTGAGGAGATCTACTTGTAATCTTTTTTACTTCAAAGAATACTTGTAATTTAGCTCATCGACCCCTTTTTTGTAAGTTTTCCCTTTACAAAATCAATGGAAAACAGCGACATCCCTTATGTGTCCTGAAATTGCATAAGTATCATCAGATATTCTCTGTCCACAGGAAGCGATGTGAGTTGTTCTAGGTGGCGTGAAAGTTTCTAGTGGCTATTCTTCTAATATTGCATGTTATTTTAATTCAGATATGATTGAGATATTAAAGAACCATGACTATCACGTACTAATACAGAAGTTGCTTCCACTAGCAATTCGCATTGTGGGGTTGTCAAAATAGATGGTTGATGCAATAATAGAGTTGTGCGATTTTTTCTGACGATTGCGCTCCAAAAGCAACAAGGCGGAAGATTTTGAGAAGTTGCACATTGACATTGGTCCAATTCTATGCAAGCTTGGGGAGAAGTTTCCACTGCGTTCTTCGTGGTGATGATTCACCTGACAGTTCATTTAACTCAAGAGGCAAGGGTTGGTGGATGTGTACGCTATTGATATATGTATCATATCGAAAGGTGTGTATATATGTATTTTTTTTGCATTAATTGATCATTGTAATTAATTTTAATCCTATATAATTAACATGTCATGAATTTTTCTATTAAGCTAGATACTTGGGTTATTTAAAATCCTATATACGGAACAAGAGGCATTCAGAGGGTTCAATAGCTGAATGTTATATCACGGAGAAATGCCTAAGTTACTGCTCGCGATACATGAAGAGTAATGCAGATCCAAGAACAACCATGATATCGAGAAAGAAAACCCCTGACTTTCTATTTTCTCAGTTCCTGGTGAATACAGTGCCTTCCAACCTCAGTATAGGATACTCAGTATGCCGAAATGCACAACGCGCATAATTATTACTTGTTTAACTTTGATGAAATCACCCCTTATATTGAGTATGTTACACTATACAAATTTTAAGCTTTCGTAAATTTAAAAAATTATGAATTGTCTCAACGTGTCATGTATATCTTACAGACATCATTGAGAAATCATTAAGGACAAATTCTCAACGAGTGCTTATAATTATAAATGGCTTGTTCAAAATGCACAGGATAAGAAATTTTGAAGATGGTTCCGAGAACGTGTAAGTGTTATCAACAATATATTTTCGCATAGCTTTAGTCTAATGATTTTGTGAAATAACCTTATTTAACTATATAAGTTGCATGAGAGACTTGAATAGATGCGATCTGTTAACTCTGTCTCGGTCTCCTGAATTTAAAGTCAAGACATACATATAAAAGTTTTGATATACAAGATTTTAAATTTCGCATAAAGTTATCCAAAGAGTCTAACTGTACTCAGAATAGCAGAGTTGTTGTCATGATGACGACAACAAGCTTCGCAAGTGTGCATGATACTGATCATAGGGAAGGAGTTATTACTTATTACGGGGTGATCAAATATATCATTGAACTATCATTCAATGAGGGGCGTAGGAAGATCGTTCTGTTTGAGTGTGACTGGGCTGACAACAACAAGAACAAAACAGACAAACATGGCCTCACACTTTGTGACTTTACAAGGCCAAATAAAAAAACTTGTCCATTTATTCTACCTTCTCTGGTATTGCAAGCACTCTTCATACCGGATCCATTGGATAAGCCTTGGGTGGTGTCCATTGTCACAAAACCAAGAGATACATTCGATTTAAGCCTTGAAGGTGAATGCTTGGAGGTAATACCCATCCGAACTGATCCTAATATGGCGTCTACTTCTACTGACGATGTTGACCCTATGGAAGAGTAACAATTCACAATGTATACTAATTTCTTCCACTTTAATTTTAATTATATACTGATTTTTCAATGTAACACAGTATTAATATATGACTGCTTTTACTTTATGTCTGGAGATGATCTAATTACATATATGTACTTTATTTCTGGAGATGAGTTATCATGTATTGTATGACTGTTTAACTTTATGTATTGTGTACTTTATTTTCTGTGTTGATTTACATATATCTATTGCACGACTCTCTAACTTTATATCTGAGTTTATAATTGTAAAACACAGGTATTCTAAATGACAGCATCATCCTCCAGCCAGTTCAGGAGAAAAATCAGGCTGGTTGGCCCGATCCAGATTGATGGAGATGGTTGCCCGTTTGGCTCTCACTATGACACACTCTCAGATCGCATTAGTCATTATGTCTGCCATTGCGATGAGTTTTCTTCCGCCCTGACTTGGCCTGATCACAAGAACTCAGGGAGAGTTGAAGCATTATATCATGAGTTGGCTGTAAGTTATGTTATGCTTTATTGAGATTTTATGTTTACATTTATTTATTGAGATTTTAATCTAATTGACATTGTGTTATATGCAGTGTGATTTTTCGCGGTCGATTTGGAAATGACATGGGGGATATTCCAAGGAAGTTCCGCAAGTGATTCAACGATAATGCCAGGAAGAAGAGGAACGATAACAAAAATCGTTCCCTGCGTCGTATCTTTGATCGCTGCCAGGGGTCCATAGATGATGCTACTGTATTGCAGCTGGACAGAGTTGACAGTGAGACTTGGATGAACCTCTTGTCGACATATGAAAAGAACAGCCAGGACGATGGGAGCGGATTGGTAAAATAAAAAAGTTATGAATTCTTTATATATTATATATCTGAAAATTACTGACTTGTTTATTTTTAAATTTGTAGTCGAAGAGGGAAAAATATAAAGTCTCTCCCGCTGCAAATGACTTGCCCCATAAGATGGTTAGAGATGCTCTTTCTGTGTGGAAGGGCAAATTTATAAGTATAAATTTATATTTATTTGATTTTATGGCATATTTGCTTTTTAAGTTAATTTAATTTTTTAAATTTCTTGAATTTTTAATAGAGAGACCCGCGGGAGGGAGCCGAACGCAAAGGAGATTTACAATAAGGAATTCCTGAAGATGGATGCGTTCGATACTCCTAAGGGTGAGCTTCCTATGCCCCGCACCCAGGGCAAGCCAGTCTCCGATGACGCCATGTCTATTGGTGTAAGTATTAAAAAATTTATTTATATATCCTTATATTTTATGAAAATAATATAAATCTAATTATACTTTTAATATCTTTATTAATTTTTAGCTCCAGCTCGAGAGAAATTATAATGCGGCGGTAGAAGATGGCAACGATGAGAGCACCGCCAGTACACGAGCGACCTTCGAGACATTTGAACGTGTCACGAGGCCCGGGCTGCACGTAAATGTTCTAAGAGTCACCAGGCCCGCTAGGAGGGACCCCTATACCGCCCAATTTGAGCAGCAGGTTGAGGCAGGAGTCTGAGACCATAAGGTAAAAGTTTGAGGCCCTGAGGCAGCAGTCGGAGGCTGACTGACAGAGGATCGCCAGTTTGGAGGCTGACTGACAGAGGATCGCCAGTTTAGAGGCTACTCAGAGAGATATGCAATTATTCATACCCAGTTTACGGCGAGTCAACAAAGCACCAGGCAACCTAGCAGCGGGGGCGACAATACTGGTGATGGAGACAACGACGAGGCTTAGGTGAGATATTGTGATATGATTGTGATTTATATTATTTGTATAGATTTGACATTTATGAAATTACTTGAATTTGTACGATTTGTATATATTGGTGATATTTGGTGTTATTTGGTGATATAAATAGAATTTATTAGTGATATATTTGGTGATATTGATGAAAATTTATTAGTGATATATTTGATATATATTGGTGATATATTTGGTTTGGTGTTATATTTGTGATATTGAAATGCATGTGGGTTGTGTGCGGTAGGTTTGCAAGTTGTGTGCTGCAGTTTAAAAAAAATCAATAAATTGCATCAAATTTAATTTTTGACGCAATATGTGACACATAATTGCGTCGAAACTTAGGAATTCGACGCAATAAACTCGACGCAATTTATTGACACAGATTGTATGTTTATATCAAAAATTTTCAAAATGTCTATAACTAAAGAATCAGATCACAGATTGCGCCAAAAATATTAATTTTTTACGCAATTACAGGACACCAGTGTATTTTTAAATCAAATATTTTCACTTTTTGTGCAGATATGAAAGCTGACAGGCTGCGTCGAAAAATAGTTTTTAACGCAATATGTGACCAATAATTGTGTCGATATTCACAAATTTTACTTGACGTAATTAGTCGCCACAGATTATATTTTTATATCAAAAATTTTCAGATTTGTGCAGATATGAAAGCTGACAGTTTGCGTCAAATAGTATTTTTGACGCAATATTCAAATTTTAACTTTAATTTATTTTACAATTTGCGTTGAAAATAAGACGCAAACTGTTACAATTTGCGGCCAATTTTTGACGCAAACTGTAAAATTTAATTTTGTAAAATTAATTTTATTTAACTATTTGCATCGAATTTACGCTGCAAAATTTAAATATTGCGTCAAAATTTTGACGCAATATTTAAAATTCGCATAATATGCAAAAAAATATTTTGCGTCTAAAAATCGACGCAATTTTTCATCTTGCTGCGAATATTTGACGCAAAGTTTGCATCGAGGACTTTTGCATCAATTTTTTTTGACGCAGAATTTTGATGCAATCAGTAAAAATTTGACGCAATATGTCAATTTTTGATGCAATTTAACAGACTTTCTAGTAATGATCAATGCCATCACTTCTGGATTGTTACCATCCCACCTGGCCCAATACATATAGTGTTGTAATGGTCCCAATCACAATAATCCTCTATCCACATAAAATTATCCAAATTTTTACTAAATTTTCACAATATCTCCACTGTAATTATATCAGTGTCTTATAATACAGTTATACAATTTCAGCCACAACTAACCTACTACCACATCCTCGAGATCACAATCTCGACTACCATTAATCATAATGTATATAAGCTCGGGAATACATCTCTCGACATCCTTAATCCAAACACAATTACTATTTCCAATACCAAACTCAAAATAATATTTACAACCACACATATATTTTTATACATACGCAAAGATCAACCCATCTAGCTTATAAGTTTAACACATATTATATAGCATACAGATTCAGTTTACTATTTATATACAAGCATGAAACTATACATGAATGACAAAATATAAATAAAGTTTACAAAATTGGATTCCATGTAGTTCTCAAAAGAAACACCCAAGTAGTTTTAGGTCAGGTCTTTGCCCTTGTCGCTACCTGAAAATATTGTTAGTTAAAAGGTGAGCTCGACAACACAGTTAGTAAAGTCATGCAAAGAATTTTACAGAGTGGTATACATATAACAATACGGAGTATGATTTGTGCACTCGATAACAAACATGAATATGGATTGGATAAGTTAAAAAGAAACTCGATGATACAGTAAAATCAAAGCAACCAGAATATGTGCTCTAATGATCTTATTCATCAATCAGGAAAGTCTAATTCACTTAGTGATTCATTTTATTATTTTTTTGTAATAATATCTCATTTTTCACCGGTTATATGTATTTATCAATTTCATCTAGGTACTTAGCATATAAAACTCACAACATATCAAGTAGTCATTCTAGTATCTTTTCATCTCACTGAACTCATGATAAAATCTTTTCATTCATTACATTTTTATATAAATAACTCACAACTACAACACGTGTAACGTGCAATGTATGTATGAACATTTTCCACCTTCCTTCAATATATATATATATATATATATATATATATATATATATATATATATATATATATATATTATATATAATATATATATATATATATATATATAGGGGTTACTGTACCTCAGCCTGCAGGCTGAGAGAGTTTCTTAGCCGGCGGGACATGGCTGAATATATGCCACACATCGGCCGTAGAGTGTGGGCGCCAAAAAAATCTAAAAAATCCCGCCTAAACAATCGTGAAACAAATTGACAAAAATACCCCTTTTATATGACGACTGCGACTTCTAGCATTGAAAAGTAAAAAAAACATTCCATGGTCGCAGACTTAATACAGAATAAAGAATACCAGAGGAAACATGCTATCGTATAGCAATGCGACCTCCTTCAGTACTCCGACCAAAGTCGCAATCTTCTTTCTCATGCCTTATGTAAAAAGATTTTTTATAATTTTACAAGGTAGTTCAGCCATGCGACCCTGAGATCAATTCGCATATATCAAATCTTAAAAAATTACTATATTAATTAAACTGAATTAAATGGGGTTAGTGAGGAAGACATTATTCCTCTGCCACTTGACGGAGACATGCTTGATGAAAGCATGTCCTCTGATGCTGTAGGCTCGCTTCCTCACAACAGGTTGGACGAAGAGCTTGATATAGACGATCCATTCTGGGAGTTTATCGGTGAAAAAAAAATCAGAAGCAGGAAGATGATGAGGAAATAAGTGATGAACAAGAAGACCAGGAGAATGAAGACGACGAATCTGCTTATGATGGTGATAATGACGAGGATTAGGATTTCCTGATCTTCTGATCTTCTGATAAAGACGACGAAATATTTGTCTTCTTTTAAAAAGCTTTTAATTCTCTTTTTTTTTGTAAAGACGACGAAATATTTGTCTTCTTTTAAAAAGCTTTTAATTCTCTTTTTTTTGTAAGGTCTCTTTCTCACTGTATTAACTTATAAACTCTTTTTAATTACATATGAAACTGCGACCGCTGTTCTTAAACACTGCGACTATAGTCGTAGTCCTACTACGCATGCAATAAGTAAAAATAATTCTAGTTTATAGGCTGCTGAGATAAAAAGATACATTGAACTGCGACTGTAGAATCGGTCCTTATTCAGAAATAGTCACAAATAAAGAACAAAAAGATTATAAAATAATACGTAACTGTGATTATACTATCGCTCTCGTTAAGTATTGCGACCATAGTCGCGGTACTGCGATCATAGCCGCAGTACATGGTCGCATAATATATGTAAAAAAACCAATTTAATTGTTCATAGGAGTATCAGACAACATTCAGAAATTATACGAAGGACAATATTTGATGACTAACAGTTGACAATTTATGGTCGCAGTTACTTAATCATTTATCAGTTCCCAATGCGACTATGGTCGCAATAATGAACTGTTTTGGAGTTCAAAGTAATTTAAAATTATAGTGTATTAACTTTTAATCTGTTTGGATAACTGAACAGTCACCTAGGAAGCATAAAATTTTGAGAAAAGGTAGAAAATATATTTGACAGATATTCACGTGGTCCGAGAGCTTAAACCTTTTGGAATTACGGGATTAAAAATATATAAAGGGTCATCAGTAAAGGATTAAAAACATACTAAGTTATTTTTGCTCAAACTCGTTACTCTCACTGTTCGAAAAATAGATTCAAAAAATGTCTTCACCACCGTCTTCACCGGAAAGAAGCCAATCATCTAATGATGATTGGATGTATAGTTCTGAACCGATGCCTCGCTACGGGTCAGAATCTGAGCTTGATACAGACGACCCGTTCTGGGACTTCATTGGTGAACCAAAACACAAACATGAAGAGGAAGAAAGCGAAGAGGAGACTGTCGCTGAAGAGGAGGAAGAGACGGAAAGCGATACAGAAGACGAAAGCATGACTCTTGACGACGAATCTGATTACGATGGTGATGACGAGGATTAGAAGTTTAAAAAATTGTATTTTATTTTTTTTAAATATATATAAATCTGTTTTCTAAGGTTAATTGTGTGAATTACATTTTTTACTACTATGTCTTGGTTGAAATGCTGTACAATTGTTACAAATCTTCATTTTAAATATTTTACGCTAAACGAATATACTGCGACCATGGACACAATAATAATTATATTACTTCACCCGTATAAATTTTTAAAATTAAAGGTTGCGACCTTGGTCGCAGTTGCTGGACGCAGACTTAATAAATACACTGCGACCTTGGTCGCAGTTGCTGGTCTATAGTCTTAATCAACAACAACACTCTACCTTGGTCGCAGTTGCTGGACGCATACTTAATAAATACACTGCGACCTTGATCCCAGTTTCTGGCCTATAGTCTTAATCAACAACAACACTTCTACCTTGGTCGCCGTTGCTGGACGCAGACTTAATAAATACACTGCGACCTTCGTCGCAGTTGCTGGTCTATAGTCTTAATCAACAAAACACTGCGACGAGGTGACACGTCACCGCAACAGTTGCTTAGTCGCAGTTTTTGGTCGCAATGTCGACCCTGGTCGCAGTTGTTTGTGTTTGCACTGTAGTCTTATGCGACCTTGGTCGCAGTGTCGTCTCTGGTCCAAGTTGTTTTGTTTGCAATGCATGACTGCGACCAAGGTCGTAGTTTATTAAAAAAACAAATATGCTTTTTATTTATGTCCAGGCATTTATGTTCAGGCATGTGAAAATGATACAAAAAACGCTCTCTTATACAATAAGATTGAGTGTTACAATACAGCAGTACAAAGAAGTCCCTCTCTCTCTCTCAGAGGCTGCACTCACTCCTTAAAGCTGCATATGATTCCAAGTACAGGATGTTTGGAAGGGCGCCAAACGAGGATTGGACACTGTGGCGACGATCGAAGCCGATTGCACTGTGATGCATGACTAAACATCAAAAGAGCCCTTGTTGACAAGAGCAATGGTGTTATTGAGGTCTGGTCGCAGCAGAATCCTCCGATTCCACCTGACCCTCCAAAGTGGCGGGATACGATCCTTCGTTGATGAACATCTCTTCCACCAGAAGGTTATCCAGTGAGCATGGAATTTTCTCGATGTCACTTCTGGGGTAAGAGAGGAGGTTTTGAGACCTCACAAGGTATGCTACCCACCACTATATCCACCACATCCCCGCCGCCATACCCACTCTGACCATGTCATGCCAGCAAGCTTGACTGGTGCATCAAGTCCGAGGAGATCTTGGTGAGGGTTAAGTCCTCGTCAGGGATCATGACTTCTTCCTTTGTAAACGACGAGGACCATGATTTCTTCCCTTGTGGACGATGAGGTCTATGACTTCTTCCCTTGTGGACGAACATCGATCAAGTTTGTCCATAGGGTCATCTTCATCCATGGAGGCAGGCCCTTGTTAGAGACTCTGAAGAAGGCGAAAATTCTCAGAGCAATTGCTCTCGAAAGAAAACAGTCTAATTATGGGCTGTTAAAGGGAGAGTGAGACCTCACAAGGTATGCTACCCACCACTATATCCACCACATCCCCGCCGCCATACCCACTCTGATCATGCCATGCCAGCAAGCTTGACTGGTGCATCAAGTCCGAGGAGATCTTGGTGAGGGTTAAGTCCTCGTCAGGGATCATGACTTCTTCCCTTGTAAACGACGAGGACCATGACTTCTTCCCTTGTGGACGATGAGGTCTATGACTTCTTCCCTTGTGGACGAACATCGATCAAGTTCGTCCATAGGGTCATCTTCATCCATGGAGGCAGGCCCCTGTTAGAGACTCTGAAGAAGCAGCAGAAATTCTCAGTGCAATTGCTCTCGAAAGAAAACAGTCTAATTATGGGCTGTTAAAGGGAGAGGTGAGCCCTATTTATAGGCAGCCCATAATAACCATAATTAATGGTTCATTAATCAGAACCGTCGGCTTTAATGGTCTCCAACCGCCAGCGCCGGTTTGGCATTAAAAGACATTAACGCCTAAACCCAATGAAGAGCCGACGCGTAGACAACGTAGACTTGACGTTTAAAGATCTCATAAAATCTTTATGACAGGCCGCGTCTCTCGGAGTGACTCCAAATCGCGTCCCCTCAGCAAACTTTTCATTTTTCATTTAGATTCAAAAAATGACTTAATCCAAAACAACATTAATAAAACAACACTGCGACCTTGGTCGCTATGCATGTTAATATAAAGGAAACACTTACTTAACGTACTGCGACCTAAGTCGCAGTCAATGTAATGCAACCCTAGATTGCAGTTGCTGGCCATCTTTATTAATAACAACACTGCGACCTTGGTCGCAATTAATCATGTACACTGCGACCAAAGTCTCTGACTAAGGTCGCAGTTTAAATGTACACAGCGACCAAAGTCTCTGACTAAGATCGCAGTTTAAATTAAACTATAAGGTAGAATTTTATCGCAGGCTGAAAAAATTGATCTGAAAAGATTTTATATTTTCAGAAAAAATTTTATCGCAGGCTGAAAAGTAGAAACTAGATCTTTTAAAAAAGAGGTAAGGAAATAGGGCGAAAAGTAATTTATATACAATAACCTAAATCCTATAAAGAGCGGCAAAAAAGGGGGAAAAATAATAATAAACAATAAGGAAAGTTTCGAAAAGGGGGTATTTGGTAATTTAACTTCTTCCTAAAAGCGGGCCGCAAGTCAGTGAGGTAACAAATTGAGCCACGTCACCGCAGACTGACAAAGTACTCTCAGCCCGCAAGCTGATATACATTTTTCTCATATATATATATATATATATATATATATATATATATATATATATATATATATATAATATATTTGATACCCCATCTTTCTCCCTTCGTAAAACATGTACAATAATTTATGCGTGCATGCCACATATATTCATATATACATACACCCTCCTCCCCCTTCATGAATCTTCCTCCATAAAAACACACACAGAAAAAAAAAAAAAAAAATAAATAAATAAATAAATAAATAAATATATATATATATATATATATATATATATATATATATATATATATATATATATATATATATATATATATAAATTCCCCAGCTTTCTCTCATCTGCAACCTTCCTTCATGCTATGAAATACATACACGTAGTAACACATCGTTCATCCACATTACACATCAATTAATACCAACAGTTAGTCAAGTTCACATTTTTTTTTATTTCTTGATTTTGTTTCCATAAATCCATGCATGTATGTGTGCGTGTGTGTATTGATCACCAATGCCGTGTTTTATATAAAGAATTTTCACTTGGGTTTATTAATGTATTCAATACTATTTCTCAAATTTTTAGTTCATGAACGACTAGGTAATAGATTCAAAATTTTCTTTTACTAACATCAATACATTATTTCAAATCCTTCACAAGTGACACAATTTTTACCATAATCTAAACACACACACACACACACACATATAATTTCCATCAATTTTTGAGAATCTAGATCGTGAAGTGAGCCGAGGGTTTTCGATATCATGATTAACGAGTTTACACAATTTATATCGTGATTATCAAGCTTACACTATTAATATTATAATTAATAAGTTTTCGATGGATAAGAGATTAAACTTATTAAAGTCTAACCATTAAAATTAAGTGAGAGCAAGAGAAAAATTTTACTCTCTCGATTCAACAATTTTCCTGATGTCAAAAAAGCTCACGCAATCGCCGCAATAATTTCCTATTTAATATTATATATTTTAGAATTTAGTTTTAACATGTAATTACTAAATCAAAAAAATCAAATAATTAATATAAAGGTATTACTTACTTTTAAAATGATTTACTAGTGGAATAATACTTGATTATTAATCTCAAGCACTATCTCCAAAAATCCACACCACCTCCTCTCCTTTAATTAATAACCCACCTCTCCTCCTTTCTCTTGCTCACACATTGGATCAAGTTGGCTGAGCCAACTTGGCCTGGGTTCGGACTCGATCGAGCTTGGGTCGAGCTCAGGTCTGCCTCGGCTCAAGCTCGAGTCCGACCTCAGGTCCACCTCGGGTCGATCCAATCGGAGGAAAAAAGAAAGAAAAAAGAAGAGAAGAGAAAAAGGAGAACATAAAAGGAAAGAAGAGAAAATAAAAGAAATTAAAAGAGATTTTTGGAGAAGAAAGAGGTTGCTAGGGTTTTTTCTCAATTTGGGAAAAGAGAGGATTTGGAGATTTTTTATTCATGAATGAATACTCAAAGAGGAGATAAATATATGAGATAATTTTGGAGATAAATTCTCTATTTAAGAGAATTTTCTAGATCTCTCTATCCACCACTCATTGTACTTGTATTTATATATAATATATATACATACAGGGAGCTGATCCTCTAAGAACGGTTCTCACAGATTTCTGTGAGAACTTTCACGTGGGTCGTCGATCTGATAAATCAATCAAATAAAACTAGATCTCTATCAGATCCGACGGCCCACGTGAAAGTTCTCACATGAATTCGTAAGAACCGTCCTTAGGGGATCAACTCTCTATACATATATAAATAGTATATATATCCACACACACACACACACATAGAAACACACACACACACACACACATTAATATATGTATTGTACATAATACTTTTGTATTTATGCCCTATCACCCTGCATACATATAAAAATATGTCTAGAGCTTAAACACAATTAATTATTTATTAACTAAATAATCAAATCCATTACCATATGGAAGTAATTAATTTATCACCTCTAATTATTCTTTATATACATATTAATTGAATATTAAAAATTTAAATTAGGGTTAATAATCCTAGTATTACATATAGGCACATCCAACACTTCTCACCCAATAGTCGATCCTATACTGACACTTATGCTGTCATTGGTCATGTTTTTTCACCTTAACCAACACAGTACACAAGGTCCATAGCACCTCAAGGTAAACAATCTAATTTTCAGTCTCATTATGACGCACCCAGAAACAATCAAACAGATCTAGTTAGTAAAGGTAAATTGGATGCTCTCGATTTGATGATAGGTTAGAGCCCACTACCTTTCTAGATTGTTGGATAAGATGGATAAGTATTTTAAGTGGTACAACATGTCTAACGCTCTGCTTATTATTATCGCTAGGATTAAGTTAGTGGGCAATACAAAATATTTTTGAAAAATAATTGTACGTGATGTTGACCATAAGCATCCTCCATCAATTTTATCATGGGATTAAATGAGAGTCATACTGAAGAAAAAATATATTCCAGCCTACTACATAGATGATTTGTTAGATCAATTTCTTAACCCTAGGGAAAAAAACTTTCACTATCACTGAGTGCATGTCCAAATTTGAGGCGTTGCTATCGCATGTGAGGTTGATAAAGAGCAAAGACTTCTTGTGTTTAGGTTTGTTAATGGTTTAAGAGCAGATATCAAGAGCGAAGTTAAGGTCCATACACTCTATTTCTTAGATATCACAAATCAAAAAAAATTAGACTATGAGAAGTATCTTCGTGTCATTCCTAGGTGTATTTTTTTCAATCCTGATACTTGCTTAAATCGCTATAGCACCTTTCCTAGGTTTCACCCTAGTACCCAATCTGTCAACATTGCATCACCATTAGGGTCTACTCCTAATGCCTCTTTCACTAGCTTGGCTAATACTACAGCACCTATTTCGTCTAGTGCTCGCTTAAATCCCAAATCGAATATCATCATTGTCATATTGAATGTCATATAGCTTCTCATTGTCCACAACGTGCTTTAATTATTGATTGTGAGGATGATAACTTGCTTGAGGATACTGATTAACTTTTATTGATGGACCTCTTAGAGCCCCATTATGATAAGGACAATTTTGTGATGTATGAGGATGATTCTCCCTTGATGAGGATTATCTTTCAGTAATGAAATACAATTTTTCCACCCCAATGATAGTGATTCATGAAACGCACTAGTATGTTTCACACTTTCATTCCTATAAACAAAAAAATCATGTAAGTTATTCATTGATAGAGGTAATTCTATAAACGTGGTTTCTAGGTCCGTTGTTGATAGATTTGCTCTTAAGACAGAGCCACATCATCGTCCATTTAGCTTGGGTAGATAAGACTTTCTTAACTCTTAAGATAGGATCATATTCTAAGAATATCTACTTTCAGGTATTATCTATGAATGTCGCTCATCTTTTGCTAGATCATTCTCAGTTGTATGATAATACTGTTAAAATTGCGGTCATAATAACACATATAAATTAACACATGATAATAAGACCATTCTTTTAAGACATGCAAAGCCAGTCACGACCCCCACCCTGTAACTAGTAATACTCCCATCCGACTCCAAATCTTGACCTATAAACATTTTAGAAAGAAAGTGTCCAGTCCAGATTTGTCTCTGCCTTAGTAGATGTAGATAGTTTCACCATGTCTTCTGGTTTTTCATCCACTCATTCTCCTGATGTCTCCAGTTTGTTAGATGAGTTTAGGATTATTATGCTTGATGAGTTAGCTAATGCGTTGCCCCCTCATAGAGACATCCAGCATGCTATTTAGTTCCAGAATTAGAGTTTCTAACCTTCTTCGTTATAGGATGAATCATGTAGAAAGATCTGAGTTGAATAGAGAACTTGAAGGTATTTTGGAGAAAGAGTTTATTCATCATAGTCTTAGTCCTTGTGCTGTTCCTATTCTATTAACTCCTAAGAAAGATGACTCTTAGAGAATGTGTGTAGATAGTCAAGCCATTAACAAAATCACAATCAAGTATAGATTTCTTATTCCTAGATTCTAAGATGTGGTAGATGAGCTATCTAGTGTCAAATGATTTTCTAAGAGTAATTGTGTAGTGGATACCATCAGATTAGTATTCGCCCTGAAGATGAATAGAAAACAACCTTTAAGACACAAGATGGACTTTATAAGTGGTTAATAATGCCTTTTGAAATGCCCAATGCCCCTAGAACTTTCATAAGAATAATGACGCATGTCTTACGACCTTTTATAGATAAGTTTGTTGTTATGTACTATAATGATATACTGATTTATAGTAAGACTAGGGATGAATACTTATCTCACCTCCGTAAGGTTTTCTTAACTCTTCGTGCTGACAAGTTGTATGCAAACCTTAAGAAATGCTCTTTCATGCAAAATCAAATATTGTTCTTAGGTTCCATTGTATCTGCCCAAGAAATTTCTGCTGATCCTAATAAGATTAAAGCCATAAGAGAGTAGTCAGATTCTAAGACATTGATTGAAGCCCGTAGTTTTCATGATTTAGTATCTTTCCATAGGAGATTCGTTAAGAGATTCGGTACCATTATTGCCCTGACCATTGAGTGCTTGAAGTTAGAAACTTTTAAGTGGACCGTTGCTGCACATAAAGCATACTTAGACATCAAGCAGAAAATGATTGAAGCTTATGTTTTATGACACATTGATTTTCAAAGGTTTTTGAATTAGCTTGTGATGCTTCGGGTGTAAAAGTTGGAGGTGTTCTTAGTCAAGATAGTCACTCACCCTATTGCTGACTTTAGTGAAAAACTCAATGAGACTAAATAACAATATTTCACTTATGATAAAGAGTTTATATCATTAACATTACTATATGTTGCCTAAAGAGTTTATTTATATTCTGACCATCAAGCCCTTCATTACATTATTTCTAGAGTAGGTTAAGCTCTAGATATGTTAAGTAGGTTAAGTTTCTTCAAGATTATATCTTTTCTCAAATATCATGCTGGGTAGACAATAAGGCTGCTGATACTCTTAGTCGTGTTATCACCATTTTACACTCTATGTAATATTCTGTGGTAGGTTTTGAGCGCCTTAAGAATGACTACCATTCATGTCCAGATTTTGGCATCACTTATAAAAAGTCCGTAGATAACCTTAGTCCTGCACAATGTGATTTTCTTATTAGAAAGAAGTACCTTTATAAAGAAGTTAAGTTGTGTATTTCTCGTGCTTCACTTAGAGATTTCTTAGTTTGAAAATTACACGTTAGAGGTTAGCTGGACATTTTGGTTGAGATAAAACTATTACTTTGGTAAAAGATAAGTTTTACTAGCCTTCGTTGAAAAGAGATGTTACCCGCTGATCGAGCCAAACCTGCACACAGAAAAATACATAAGTTTAGCAACAGTGCTGGGTCCTCAATGCTACCGTGTAGCTTAAGATTAACGGGTCATGATCCACAAGGAGGGATAATGATGGAAGCTTTTAGTAAGTTTCTTCTTTTAATTTACAAAAACATGTTAAAAATTCTCTTCTCAGTTTTGAAAGAAAATAAAAATTATTCAAACTAAGTTAAGTTAAAGGAAAATTCAAGGAAAGAAGAAGATGATTTTACTGATAAGAAGAAAAAGAGAAGACGAAGTTAACGAAGAAGAAATAAAATAAATGAAAAAGAATTAAAGAAATGTTAGTTTTAAAAGTGCAATTCTAAACTAATGAAATGAAAAAGAAACCAAACAAAAGATTACTTACCTCTGTTATTGAATCGTAGTGAAGACTTGCCTTAGAGTGAAGTTAAGCAAAGTAGTAGAAAGAATACATGAAAGCAGAGCTTTCGGCTAGATCGAGCACAATGAAGAAGGTTGAAAATTATATTCGGTGTCACTTCAATACAACTCTCTTTTGAAGAAGGATTACCTCCAGTGTCACTCTACATATAACTCTTCCTCTCTTTCTCTCATGTAATTCTCTCTAACATAAGATATAAATAAACTGAAAATTACACTATAAAAGAAAGAGAAACTAAACTAAACTAAAGCAGAACTAGCTTAAAATCTCTCTCTGCAAAGTGATCCTGTTCTTCATTGAAATATGCAGTATTTATAGCCAGAAATGGAAGGGGGAGAGCGTCTGAAGATAGAGAGAAGAAACGCTTCCCCTAATCTCACCACATGGCCACAGAAATGTGGCTTTTACCGCATTTCCGCGGCCATGATCTGGCCTTAGGGTTAGATCCAGGGGAGTGTATGTCCATTGATTCCCGATTCTCCTTTATCTCTTGTTGGTCTTTTAGTTTGGAATTCTGATATGATGTTATCTTTTTTATTCTTCAGTCAACCAACTTGATCTTCAACAATCTGGTTTAACCAACTCTGATATGGGATTATCCTTCTGATACTTCTGATCTTCGATTGTAATTTAAATCCTCTCAGAATCTGATTTAGTTGGCCAATCTTATCTCCCATATTTGATCATATCCTAGATGATTAAGAATAAGATAAGTTATTTGTAAGATTTATTACAGAATATATGTAAAAATGTAATAACATTTATGTAATATATGTGTCCAAACACACCCCCACACCTATCTTTTGCTCGTCCTCGAGCAAAATAATAGAGCTATCCTAACTTTCGTAGGAATCACGGTTGCACTTAGCACATGCAACAAGCCATTAAACCTCTAGGTTACCCCTAGAGGACGAGTTTTGTCTCGTGATGATTTTCAGTGGATTACACCCATAAAATTCATAAAGAAAGAGAAACAAAGTGTTAGTATTTTTGAAAACGCATTTTGAAAAGAAAAGAAATATTTGAAGTATTTTTGTAAGAATTAAGCAATCTATAAGTTATAAGAATACCAAACTATTCATTCCTAAACTCAATCTCTATTCAAAAACTTGTTATCAATCAAGGTTAAGAATCAAAATGTATTTCTCATCTAGCCTATTATTTTACCCTAAGTCATATGCACCTTCGTGACTGTGAAATTTTGACTAGGGGTTCTTTAACTCTAACTCTTATGACTTATTATTTATATTTTTAGTGGTAATATTCCTTAGTTCTATTAGGCTTTGTAATCTACCTATATAATAAGCCTTATATCGATGACTCCAAACCGGAGGTCTTAGGGCACCCGATGAAAAAATAACCCAAAGACTTAAGGACTCGAACAAACAAGGCTACAAAACTAAGGGTTTTTATTTATAAGATGAACTATTTTTAGGCGTGAATACTTATGTTTTATGAGGTACAAATACTCGGCTTAATCAGAAGATTTTTAATATATATATATATATATATATATATATATATATATTTAAGGCATAAAAATCTTTGTTTTTTTGAACCATAAGTGTGTAAGTATATAAAGTATGGATATTTCATCAAGGTAAAACTTAAGACTAAATTACTTTTTCAATTTTCTTTCTAACTCTAGAATTCAAACAAATAATCTTATTTTGACCAAGTATATGAAATCTTAATTATGATTCTCTTATTCCATAAAATTAACTTAATTTCTTATAAAAATAAGTCAAAAAATTGTTTCTCTTTTCAAAAAAGTTTTTAAAAGAAAAGAAAATATTTTTTTCTTCTTTTTGTTATATATACAAATAAAGAGAAAAATCTATGTTAGAGCCCTCCCCCACACCTATATCTCATCGTCCTCAATATATGAATGAATGCATATATGCATGAAAAAGAAGAAAGGGAAGGAAAAATATTACCTAAAGGTGGTGATTCCAGTGGTGGTCGGATTGGGCCAAGCATTGCTACCCAATTAAAATAATGTGGATTATTAAGGAACCTACCTTTGATTACCTCTTTTTTATTTACAGTGTTATACTCCCTAATATATGAATAGGATCATGCAAGATCCTTACATGAAATTTATCCTGGTTATATGACCAATTTTCGAAATATCATCACTGAGTCATAATTATCTATACCTTGATCCAATAAAGGAATGTGATTCAGTGTTGTGGTTGATTTGGGCTCGGAAATGAAAGGAACAGGAACCAATGTTGACTCATAGAATTGACTAAAATCAAGTTTGGGTTCAAGAGTCAGATTCAGTTCAAGAGTTAGGTTTAAATCAAAGAATTGAAATTCACATTCATTTTTCAATAATGGAATGTGACTATCCAAAATAGTGGTTCATGTTCAAAATCTATAGATACAGAAATCAGTGTTGGCTCGAGAATTGGTTCAAATCGGATAAAGATATTGGAGTCAATATAGATTCGAAAAGTGGAACTGAATCACAAAATTGGGGATCGGTGTCACATTCACAATCAAGTTCAATTTCATTGAAATATAAACTTGCCAATTTGTCAATGGGTTGATATTAGTCAAGATCAAGATTTTATGGTGAAATTGAATCTGGGTCAAAGTCTTCAAGATACCATGATTCTTAATTTTCATCAATATGGCTAGAAGTGTCGGGAATAGTCAAAGATTGGGTAGGGAGAGTTTCCTCTTCCTTATCATTTGCGTCGACCCAACATCTTAATTGTCGTTCTAACATATTGATGGATAGGTTCAAAGAATTTTGGCTTTAAACAAGTATTTCATACTATTTTTTAAATCAATAGGTTCTTCTTGTTGTGGTGGGACTTGAAAATTGGAGTAAAGATCTTGGACTTGGGAATTTTTTATGAATATTGAGTCCATCGAGATTTGGAATTGTCCTGTGAACTCAAGAAAGGCTTTGAAACTCTTTTCTAAAGAAGATTTCTCTTCTATATGTTGATCTTGATATAAAGTATATGAAGCTGAATGTTGGTCAGGTCGTTGATAGTATAACTCGGTGGAGTTGTATCCCCACTGACTCGGTGAAGAGTGGTGATGATTATCCCAATCTTGTTCATAATACAGGAGTTGGGGCATATACGATTCGGATAAGACCAATCCGGCATACTTGGTTGATTTAAGTTATGAAATGCCAGGTTTGTAATATCCGAATCAAACGAGGTTGGTGTGAAATATGGACCGCTATATGCACTAGAATAATTGTAATTGTAATTCATATCACAAAAATATCAAAAACAAACAAATAAACAAAGAAAAATCTAACCTAAGTTAGGGTAGACCTTAGACCTAGACGATTCCTAACTAGTTAGACTGTCCATGTGGTGCATATTGTAGAATCTGACCACAAGTTAATTAGTCAGGTAGGGACAATACCAATGGGAGGTATACGTGTCAAAGCAACAAGCCTAATTATGCCAAACCACTGTTCTTCGAAATTTTGCCTCTCAATCCCCAACCTTTGACACCGATTTGGCAAGATTCAAATTCTAATCAACTTTCCCCTTAGATTAGTCTCCTATTGAGTCTGAGATGTCCCAAAGGCCAACGTCTACTCAATTTTTAAGTTATGCTAGGTCAGTGAGTGAGGAGATATTTTTTTGACAAATGAAGGATAATGTCTTCCCCACCTTATCTTGTTTATAGGACAAGCCCTTAGATCGTTTTAGTGTGCGTGTACGAGTATATAGTAGAAGCAATACTTAAGTAATATGAATCACTTAAAATATATTTTCTAAACCATATATAATGCATACATACCTTTGCTTCAGCACTCTTTAATAATAATGAAAAGATAAACGAATTAAACACGTGCCCCTAAATAAATGTGAAGTCTAGTCATTTTTAGCATTTAGCAAAGCAATCATTTACTGTTGGAATTAGAGAAGTATACAGAATAGGTTAAATTGAAAAATCAGTGGATGCAGAAGCCTGTACTTTGCAAATCAATCACCATGCAAGAAAACAGGGTAAGTAATCTTACTCCCTTGCCGCGCAAACGCAGATTTGGTCGCATTTCCGCGGCAAAGTGGAGTCTCTCTGAGCTCTGCTTTCTAGAGCAGAGTCTCAGGGGTGCTATTCATGTATTGTAATACTTGTTTCCCTGAAATTAGTTCCTACATACAAAAACAGAAAAGAAAATAATTAACAGGTTAAGTAAATTAAAAAGATTTTCTTATCATCCCTCCCTGGCAACGACATCAAAATTTGATCGAGCCAAACCTGCACATAAAAAATTATAGAAGCTTAATAACAGTGCTAGGTCCTCAATGCTACCGTGTCACCTAAGACTAATGGATCGTGATCCACAGGGAGAGACAACGATGAAAGATTTTAGTAAGTTTCTTCTTTTAGTTTACAAAAACATGTTAAAATTTCTCTTCTCAGTTTTGAAATAAAATAAAAATAGTTAAAACTAAGTTAAGTTACAAGAAAATCTAAGGAAAAGAAGAAGATGAGTTTGTTGATAAGAAGAAAAGCGAAGATAAAATTAACGAAGAAGAAATGAAAAAGATGAAAAAGAAATAAAGAAATGTTAGTTTTAGAAGTGCGATTCTAAGCTAATGAAATGGAAAAGAAACAAAACAAAAGATTACTTACCTATATTATTGAATCGTAGTGAAGACTTACCTTAGAGTGAAGTAAATCGAAGTAGTAGAAAGAATACATGAAAGTAGAGCTTCGATCGAGCACAATGAAGAAGGTTGAAAATTATATTGGCTGTCACTTCAATAAACTCTCTTTTGAAGAAGGATTACATCCAGTCTCTACATATAACTCTTCCTCTCTTTCTCTCATGTAATTCTCTCTAACCTAAGCTATAAATAAACTAAAAATTACATTATAAAAAAAAGAAAAATTAAACTAAACTAAAACAGAACTAGCCTTGAATCTCTCTCTGCAAAGTGGTCTTGTTCTTCATCGAAATATGCAGTATTTATAGACAGAAATAGAAGGGGGAGAGCGTCTGAAGATAGGGGGAGCAAACGTTCTCACTGATCCCACAACATGGCCGCAGAAATGTGGCTTTTGTCGCATTTTTGCAGCCATGATCTGGCCTTAGGGCCATATCCAGGGGAGCGTATGTCCATTGATTCCCGATTCTCTTTTATCTCCGTTGATTTTTCAGTTTGGAATTCTGATATGATATTATCTTTCTGATTCTTCAGTCAACTAACTTGATCTTTAACAATCTGATTTAACTAGCTCTGATATGGGGTTATCCTTCTAATACGTTCTGATCTTCGGTTGTGATTTAAATTCCCTCATAATCTGATTTAGTTGGCTTAACCTTATCTCCCTTATTTGATCATATCCTGGATGATTAAGAAGTTAAGACAAGTTATTTGCAAGATTTATTATAGAATATATGTAGGAATGTAATAACATTTATGCAATATATGTGTCCAAACACCCGCATTGTCTCCCACTTTCGCACTTGTCAATTAGATAAGTTTAAGAAATAAAACACTGGTTTGTACGCATCCTTTCTTTTTCCACATTGTTGTGATAAACACCACTAAACAATGAGAGTAGCAGCAAAAACACCGAGCCACCTACCATAGCAAGGAATATAACTTGATCACCACAAGAGTAAGAACACAAATCAAGAACATAAGATTTTGTAGGAGGAAGGAGAGAAATTCTTATTAACTTGAGAAGAGGAATAGATCTCACACAAGGATCTCTCAAACTCTCAATACGAGGGTTGGTCAAAACTAATGGAACAATCTCATATTTATAACCAGAGATAAAGGAAATCAAATACATAGAGTTTGAGTCAAAACTGAAATCAAAATTCAACTTGACACAGATTAGAACTCGGGTCGGATATGCTCGGATATGTCCAGATTGCTGCCACTGTCGACAAGGCTATCGACAGCGTTGTCCCAAAAGTTAGTCTGTCTCAGATTTTTACAACTTCTCCAGAGCTGTCAAAAGATGTCATTCTCCAATGAATGTGAGGCAACCAAGATACTAACAGTCTCCACCTTGACTCACATATCATGAGTCATTTGTAGAAATTGGCTTCCACACGATCAAATAAACTTCTCCCCCCTTTTGTGACTTCACACGGTTCACTCCCAAGAGCCTATTCTCCACCTTACTTTTGGCGAACATTGATGAAGTTCAGAGATGCTCTGAACTTCTTCACAGGGATAATCTTTATCATCATGTCTGTTGGATTCTTCTTTGTACTAATTTTGATCAAATAATATTTTTTTCATTGCAACCCACTGACGTATCTTGTGATACCTCACATCAATGTGTTTTGTTTACTTATGATACATGTGATCCTTATCAAGATGTATCGCACTCTGACTATTGCGGCATATCTGAGTTGAATCCTGTGTGATTCCAAATGTGTCAACCAATCCTCTCAACTACAAGGCTTTCTTATATGACTTAACTGCAGTCATGTACTCCGCCTCTGTTGTTGAAAGCGTCATTGTGTCTTGCAACTCTGCTTTCAAACTGACAACACTCTCAACTACTATGAATACATAACTCGTCGTAGATCTTCACTGATCAAGATCTCCTTCATAATCTGCATCAAGATATCTTAGGCTTCTTTGTTTTTAATTTCTGAAACATCAAGTCTAATTCAATAGTTTCTTGTAGATATCTAAGCACCCACTTTACTGCTTCCCAATGTTGCTTGTCTGAAATTGACATAAACTGACTTATTGTCTAACTGTGTAGGCTAAGTCAGGCCTAGTGCAGACCATAACATACATCGGTGATCCCACCGCACTAGCTTATGATACTTGAGACATCTCATCCTTCTCTTCTTGTGAGTTTGGACACTGATTGGAGAATAATCTGAAGTGACCTACCAAAAGAGTAATGATCAATCTTGCTTCAGCTATGTTGAACTTTTTCAGCATCTTGAGAACATAATTCTCCTCAGATAGCTGAGTCTGCCTGTACTCTTATCTCGATTGCTCTTCATACTTAAGATCTTCTTATCTTCTCCTAAATCTTTCATGTCAAACTCTTGCTTTTGCTGAGTTTTAAGCTTCTAAATATGTGTCTTATTTCTCGCAGTAATCAGCTTATCATCCACGTACAATAACAAATATGTATGATCATCATTGCACTGCTTGAAAAAAATATAATTGTCATGATCACATTCGGTGTAGTAGGCCTTGATCATGAATGAGTCAAACCACTTGTACCACTGTCTGGAAGATTACTTCAACCTATAAAGGAACTTTGAAGACACACTATATTTTCTTAATGTTCCTGAATGAACCCTTTAAGTTGCTTAATGTATATCGTCTCCTCTATCTTATCATGCATAAATATTGTTTTCACATCCAGCTGCTCCCACTCGAGATCACGTTGAGCCACAATTATCAATAACAATTGAATAGATGTATGTATGACTACGAGAGAGAATATCTCATTGTGGTCAATACCCTCCTTCTGAGAATACCCTTTGGCAACTAGCCTTACCTTGTATTACTCATTGTCCTTATTTTGAAAGACTCACCTGCAACCTATCGCTTTAGAACTTTTTGGTAGATTCACCAAATTCCATGTTTGATTCCTCTGCAAAGATTTCATCTTTTGTTCCATGGCTATGGCCCACTTATCACCCTCATCTGCTTCTATTGCCTTCTTGTGAATGCTAGGATCTCCAGCTTTCATTACTAATACTAAAGATAGTTGATCCTTTTCCAAGCTATATTTGATTGATGGTACTGAAACTCTGTCTGACCGCATTAACGGTCTATATTGCACATGTTGCTCCTTAGTAGCTTCCTGTCTGTCTCCATCTGAAACTGAAGAGTCTTTACTGAGCAAATAGACTTGTTGGAGTCATTTGAAAACTCAAAGCCCTCTCTCTGAGAATCTGCTGAACTATCTGAAGCTCCACCTTGTGCTTTGTCCTTCGCCGTTGACTTTACTTACAACATTTAATCTTCATCAAAGACCATATCTCTGCTAACAAAGGCACTCTTCTTCTCTGAACCCCAAAGCATGTATGTCTTGATTCCCTTGATGAAACCGATGAAGTAACACCTCTTTGACTTGAACTCCAGCTTCTTCTTTTTTGACTATCAACCAAACTGTATCCCGGGCAACTGAATATTCATAAGTTGAATAATCCACTACTCTTCTTGCTTTATGTCTCCTTGGATCTGAAGATCAATGGCTGTAGATGCTGACTTGTCCACTAACTAGCTCGCATGACTCACTGCCTCTGCCCGTAAACCTTCTGACATGTCAGCCTATAACCTTATACTGCGAGTACACTCTGTAAGTGTCCAATTCATGCGCTCTGCTATTCTAATTTATTCTAGACGCCCTGTATGGTGCTCAATACCTTCACTAGCTAAGTATTTCTTGAATTTTGTGGGTGTATACTCACCCCATTGTCTGACCTCAAGAACTTCACATTTTGCCCTTTCTATTTCTCTACCATGCCTTTCCACTCCTTGAACTTCTGAAAACCTCTGATTTTTGCTTTATTAAGAAATACACTTATACCTTTTGAGAGAAATCACCTATAAAAATAACATAATAACATTTACCCAATGAACGCAAATGACGAAGGTTCCTACATTTGTATGTATAAGATCTAACAAGCCCTTAATTTTGTGCACTGAGGTAGTAAAAACTACTATCGAATGTCTACCTATAATGCAAAACTTACATAGGTTAAGTTTCAGTGTTTAATACCTGATAAAACTACTTCGCTGTATAGAGCTCGAAGACCTCGCTCGCTCATGTGTCCAAGAGGCACATGCCAAAGTCTTGTAGTGTCCTCCTTCTCTGTTTCTAAGAAGTATCACCAATCACCACGCTTTCAATCACCTTGTACAAATTCACCGTACGCTCTGCTTTGAGGACCGTCATGGAGCTCTTAGTGATCTTTAAAGCTCTTCCGTGCTTGAGAACTTACATCCCTGAGCTTCCAAGGCTCCCAACGATAGAAGATTTTTCCTCCGGCCTGGAGCGTGTCTCACGTTCTTGAGTGTTCGCACATGTCCATCAAATATCTTCATGCGGATGTTGCCTATTCCAACTCTCTTGCATGCAACATTTATTGTTACAATAGGCGCTCTGATACTAATTATTGTGCGCAACAGAATCTTAACAATATGTAATATATGCAAAAGAAAAACTATTATAGAGCAAACTAATAATACCAAGATAAAAGATAGAAATAATAATACGAGGATTTAATATGGTTCGGCCCAAACTTGGCCTACATTCACGGGGAGAGGCTTGAGAGAGTTTTATTAATAAACTTGATACAAGAGATCTAACTTTCTCCTTGATTCCCAAAAGAGTATTTGCTTTCATCGTGAATCCCACAAGATTATAAGAGTATACTTCTTTCTATGCACCGTCACCTTTCTCTTTCTTTGTTCACTTCCTCTGATCTTCTTCATTTGAGGATACTTAAATCTACTGGGTTACAACCTTTATTTATAAAACTTTACAATACAAATTCTATTCTAACTATAAGATGATCTTGGCCGTCATATACATGAAGAACTTGATCAATCCTTGTTGAAGTTGATTTCCTTCATTTAGAAGAATTCTAGGCCCTTCAAACTTTAGAACAATCTCATATTTATACGAGGGTCTCTTAAACTCTCAATATTTCTATGAGATCTAGAGCTCTAAATACGAGGATCTCTCAAACTCTCAATACGATGGTTGGTCAAAACAGATAAAATAATATCATATTTATAGCCAGAGAAAAAAGAAACCAAATACTGAGAGTTTGGGTTAAAACCAGAATCAAAATTCAACTTGAAACATAATCAGAATTTGGAGCGTATACACCTGTCGACAGGGTTGTCGACAGCGTTGTCTCGAAAGTTAGTCTGTCTCAGATTTTCGACAGCTTCGCCAGAGCTGTCGAAAATTTCGCCAGAGCTGTCGACAACTGTCATTCTCCAATGAATGTGAGGCACCCAAAAATATAACACACACACCCTTGAGAAAGATCTTAGCATGGACTTTGTCCTAGGATTGCTCAAACTGCGCGAAAATATGATTCTATTTTTATGGTTGTGGATAAAATTTCTAAGATGACTCACTACATCTCTTGTTTTCAAAGTACTGATGCTTCACATATGGCTAAACTCTACTTTAAAGAGACTGTTAGATTATATGACCTTCCAACCACAATCGTGTATGATAGGGATGTTAAGTTTTTAGCTATTTTTGAAAAACTCTTTGAAAGTTGTTTGGGACTAAATTGAAGTATTCTTTGCTTTTCGCCCTCAAATTGAAGTTATTAACCGTAGCTTAGGTGATTGCTTTGATGTTTAGTTGGAGAAAAATGCTGAAAATTGGGACCTTATTTGCTAATGTTGAGTTCGCATACAATAATTCTATTAACAGGTCGACATATAAGAGTTGTTTTGAGATTGTTTATGGTTTTCTCCCTATCAATCTCCCTATCAACCCATTGATCTTCTTCCTTTGCATACTAATTATCGCCCATCTAATTATGCCCAAGTTTTTACTGAAGATATCCATAATTTGTATATTGAGATTGGACGAAAAATTATTTTGAGTAATGATACTTATAAACTTGCTGCTGATGTGCATTGTATGCATACAGAATTTAATGAAGGAGATTAAGTTATGGTTCACATTTGTCATGAATGCTATCCTAAACATGCTGTTAAAAAGGGCCTTACCCTATTATTCGACTCCAATGCTTATTTACTTGATTTGCCATCAAATGTGTCTATTAGTCCAGTTTCAATGTTGCATATTTATTCTCTTACTGAGGCATATTCAAGCTTCCGGTTTTGTCTTCTTCTTTTTTTGCAGGCATGTCTTCCACTCCGGTTCCTCGTGCTCCTTCCATTGCTTTAGAACTTTCAGATGAGATTCTTGATGTTTTGAATGATGTGTTTGTTACTTCACATTCTGGTGGTTGTTGTCCTCCTTGATCGATGGAAGAACCCTCCCTCTCCTCATGACGTTTGAATCACTGAAGAATAATTCATCCGTCTTGATCATGACCACTTGAAAGGTTATTTACGCTTTACCTAGTTGCAAACGAGTTCTTTTCATCCAAGAGGGAATAATGAAGATCATAATTCAAAATTAATTATTATGTTATTTATTTATTATTTTATTAGACGTTATTAAATTTTATTTAGTTTCTTAATTTGTGTTAAATACATATATATAAATAAATCTCTTTGTTTATATTATAGAAGAGACTTGTTTTATAAAAATTACAGATTATAAAGTTTTCTCTCTAATTACTCTCTTTTCTCTCGCTCGTAAACTCCCTCTGCCTCTCTTTTCTCGTCTTTTCTACATCATCTGATTTCTGTTGCAGCTCCCAAAAAGTATTCTGATGAACGCAAAAATTCCGCCATCATGCACAAAACACTCTCTCTAATACCCAAAGGGAAGGCAACATGCAGTTTTCAGTCCGAGCTTCAACAATCACATCATCGAACACTTCTCAGCCCGTCGACAATTAGCAGATAAACCACTAACATACTACAAAAGTAAGCTATTGAACAAAGTAATTGACACATGAAAAGCTAATCTCAGTCCGGAGACAACATAAAAGTACACAAACTCGTGATGCGACAATGCCGTCCTCTAGAATGCTAAAATCTAAACAGCATCTGCAAAATGAACCAGCATACACTCAGCAACAAACTGAAAGCAGCCTACGACAATCATGCCCGCGTAGATGTCAGCCATAGCAAAGGCCGACATTGGATTCCTGCTATACTCTTGATGAATAACCTCAACCGGGCCAAAAGAAAAAGCTTCGAAAATGGGAAATAGCAAACAAGATGAAGATCATGGCTTATAAGGTGCAAATACCACCACCGAGTTGTGTCCACCAAATCCGAAAGAATTAGAGATGGCTGTAAACAAGAAAAAGAAATACAAGGAGTTAAAGAGAAGGTTTAGATCGGTCATAATTTATCTAAAACTGAAAAAGGAAAGGAAAAAAGATGTGGTTGTAGAATATTGCAACGCACCAACATTCACTTCATGTTGCTGCTTTGTGTTCGGTACTGTATCAAACTCAACAGCAGGCTCCGGATTCTGCAGGTAATAATAGATTATAATCCCATTAGTGACTTCAAAATTGTGTGGAAGCTACTGATTGCAAACACTGTGATTTAATGAGCCCAAATGTGTGACTTTAGTGAAACCATGAAGCACTTTTTTCGAGTTTACCTTTCTGTAAAAGCAGTGAGTAACCTTGTTTACATACTCATATTTGAATTGATTCGAGTGTCTCAAGGCTTCAAACAGGGGGTTAAAAAGCAAAAAAGCTAATGCACCACAGATTATGTGCACAAACATATTTCAGTGACCATGATGCCAAATTCACACCCAGGTCACACCACATGCACAGTGAAGGAACTAGCATATGGGACATCGAACCCCTCACCATTATACAATCAAAGGAATGCCTACTTACAAATTGGTTTATGCTTGGATGCAGCCATCCAGTGGTTATGGCTTTAACTGTAGCAATGGCTTCCAGACCTCCAGAAGCACCAAGGCAGTGCCCGATCATAGACTGAAAGATACAACCGTGTCAGGAGGGGGGAAAAAAGGAACAGTGGAACAGTTCTGTTTGTCAGACAAGAAGTAATATCCAAAATTACAAGAAGAGAAAGATAAGGGGAAAGAAGCATCAAAGGCTAAAAAAGTGAAGCAAAGAAAACTTTCACCTTCGTTGCATTGATCTTTATCTCCTTTGGGTCCTTGAAAACTTGTTTTATAGCATTAACCTCAGCCAGGTCACCGGCAGGTGTGGAAGTTGCATGAGCATTTATGTAATTGACCTGAAGACAAATATGAAACATAGATATATATCATATTAGAGACAACAGATTGATTCTAGTTGTTATTAGCAAGGTCCCTTCTGTAACGCAGAAATTAGGTCTTAATATCTAGGTATAAGTTGCAACTTAAAAGATGCAATTTTACAAATTCATCCCACTGCTGATGTGACAAGATTGTTGATGGCATAAAGCAGTTAATTTGCCAAAAAAAAAAAATTATGACATTACTTAAGCTACTGCAATGAGGATTTATCTTCACGATTAACAATGCTGTCAGATGTTAGCTGATATGGGGCCAAATTCCAATATTCCTATGCGATAATAGAATGTACAAAATTTTCTTGTATTAGTTTCTTGAAAACAGCAAGAGGAATTGGTGAAATACAATTCAGAGATGAGGATATCAACACTACAGATTCAATGTATTAGTTTCTTGGAAACAGGAAGAGGAATTGGTGAAATGCAATTCAGAGATGAGGATATCAATACTACAGATTCAATTCAGTAACTGATGTCCCAGTTTGTGCACCAAGTTTAGATGTTTAATCCTCCTCCCAACATTTTAATGAGAAATATAACATGCTATTCGATAAGTAACTGAGATGGGAACTGAAAAGGATGAACCATAGAAGCTGATACTTAATGGTTGACAGAGGTATAATAAATTTTACTAAACAAGTCAACTTGCCTCTTCTGGGGCCACCCCAGCGTCTTCAAGACTTCTCTGAATACAAGTTGAAACACCAAGCCCATCAGTTCTTGGATCAGTCATGTGGTAGGCATCACAATTGACAGCACCTCCCAAGTATTCAGCAATAATTGGCGCATCACGTTTCATTGCATGTTCCAGGCTCTCCATTACCTTTACAAGAATAAGCAAATAACACTATGAGAAAACACAACCAAACTGTAAACAAGGGACATGAAGGAAATACAATTTAGAAAAGCAGTTACACTCGGGCAATTTAAAATTTTGGCATTTGCTACTAAGAGAAAAATGAAATATTAATGGACTCCAATGATCCAAATTTTGTCAATTATTCACAGCTTGGGTAACAAAAGGAATGGTTTCAAGCATCAGTCAGCTTCAGCATCATCAATTGGTATACAGGAGAATTGAATGTAAGCAAACATGCAGATTTGATGCCTAACCATATGACAAAATATAAGACTTAAGTTAAAAGGACCAGAATAACAGACCAACACTCCAGCACCTTCTCCCATAACAAAACCATCTCTATCTTTATCCCATGGCCTTGATGCGGTTTTGGGATCATCATTCCGCTGGGATAGAGCTCTGCAAGCAACAAAACCCCCAATGCCTATGGGAATAATGGCAGCTTCAGTTCCGCCGGCAATCATTATATCAGCTTCACCTCTACGAATATGATTTGCAGCAGAATAGAAGCAAAAGTTGGAGGTAGCACAAGCAGTTGAAATCGAATAGTTGGCACCCATGAATCCAATATCCATGGCAAGCAAAGCAGATCCCATATTTGTTATGGCATATGGAATAAAAAATGGAGTAATTTTCCTGTGACCTTTCTCTATAAGAGCTTGAACACCATCAGAGAACACTGTAAGTCCACCCATGCCTGACCCCACAAGGACACCAGCTCGCACCTTGTCAACCTGGCAAAAAAAGAAATTACAATTTTAACATGACTGTGGATCCACAAATAAGGCGGGGGAAAAAAAAATCTAGAAAGCAACAGTGCAGGATGATGACAAATGATGTAAACCCGCGAGCTACAAAACCATAAAACTGAAATAAAGAACACACGTGGACATAAACAAGTTAACAACAAACAGCAACACTAAAGCCATTATCCAAGTGTCCAAGTGTGTCTTAGGTGGTCACACGGTAGTTCAATTCCGTTTCATCTGTCATGCAACAGATTAAAACAGTAGCAGATATCACTGTCTCAATAAAGTATCTCCGCAAATCTTAGTATCTCGTACAATAAACCTGTATAGTTCCCTTTACATATATCTCATACATAATAAAGTTAAATATCACAATGAGGAGCCAAAATCTAAAAGAAGCATTAAAAATTTAAATCCCCAAAAAAGAAAATTATGTGCATCTATGTTACCAAGATATTTCACCCAGCAAAGGTGTTTGTATACTATATAGTCACATCTGAAGGGTAATACAAGTGGAATTGTAGTGAATTTCCTTGCGAGTAAGAATGCTGATTTTAAACATAAAGGAAAACAAAACTTTAAAAACTATATCTCAAAGAATACACCACCTCACCTTTTTGTGGAAGCTCTGATCTCCAACCTACTGGATTAATTAATATAGTTTAAATAATAAGGTTTATGAAAAATCAAGAACATAGGCTCTTCTTTGGTGTGGTTGTGGAAGGAGTGTAGGCTGTCTAAAAATCACTAAGGACAAGCCATCAGACGCGAGCCTCACTTCAACGTGAAGGTCGCGTTTCAACTAAAATGCGGACCTCGCGTCCAATGAAAAAACAAAGACTTCAGACGCGGGTCTGGGCAACCTCGCATCCCACGCGGGTCTGAGCAACTGCACGCCACGCGTCCCACGCGGGTCTGAGCAACTCCGCGCCATGCTTCAAACGCGGATCTGAGCAACTTCGCGTCCGCGTGTACAACAAGCAACGTGAGGTCAACGTCCAGCGTGAGACCAACGTTCTGTTATAACTGATCCCCATTACTGGGTCAATTAGCTCCCCACGTAATGGGGAGTTGATCCCTATAATAGAGGAATTTTAGGAGACAATAATACCCCTTTGACTCTCTATAAATAGCATGAGGAGTTATGAAGAGGACTCTTTTGAGCAGAGAAGAAGAGAAGACTTTGGAGAATTGAGAGATGAGAATTCTCAAACTAAAAACTTTTTCTTTTCTTCTTGCTTTTTGGAGAGAGAGAGAGGTAATCAGTGGACTCTAAACACTCAGTGTGTTAAAAACAGAGCTCCCTCCTGATTGATTTTTTTAAAAGCGCCCTGAAGAGAAGCTTGACAGTGGGCAGTCAATAGAGAACAAGAATCACTCTCTATCGCCACACGAAGAACCTAGCCTTAAACAATGGGAGAATCATATCTTCTTCCCTCTTTTGTAAACAGAATCGTTCCGCTGTAACTTTTCAACCACTCAAAGAAACTTTACATCGACCCAACTTTTTCGACCAACAAAAGATGGCGACTCTGCTGGGGACTGCTTTCTCTACCGATAGAACGCCATGGCGCCAGCTGATGTCCAGCTTCTTGGCAAGATGGTGGAATCCCTAATCGTTGAATTCGATCAAGGAAAGTTCGAGGAATTCCTTTTCTCAGGCTCCGCTAGTCGCAAGGCGATGTGGCAATATCGCAAAGTCTCTTCAGAGACTCGCTCTCGAATCTCTTCAGAAATTACTCCTAAACTGGCCAGCACCACTGCTCACAGCGCAAGCGGTGCCACTTTTGAAGAGGTTCTGAAAATCTCTCGTGCAGCCCATGCAGCCGGCGTCAACGTCTCTCAAGAGACCCGTAGGGCCAGTGCGTCGGCACACGATCAAAGTGATGGTGACGATCAATTCCGCCGTTCTTCTCTCCAAACTCTGCAATTCCAGGTTGTCGGGGTCCTAACAACCCCTGCGACTCAACCAGAATGTTGAACGTCGACAAAGGCTGTGACGCCCTGATCCCGCGGATACGGAGACGTCACTGCGACGTATATACGTAGGTCAGAAATACCCTCACGTATATACACTAAGCATCAGTACAGGCAAGAATTAGAGGCGGAAGCACAGTGGTAATATACATTCCAATACAAAATAGTACAAGTACATGGTCATCACAGAGAGTGATACACAAGAATATTACATCACCAAAAGATATAAAAGTACAATACATGAAGGGATATACATAGTAAAAGCTGAGAGATGCTCACGAGCAGCAAGAGGAACCTCGAGAGCCAAACAGGAGAAAAGCTGGGAGGAAGAACTATGGCGATGTCCGAGCTTCTGCTGCACTCTAATCACCACGGGAGGATCCGCTGCGCACTCTGATAAGCTACAAAAAGATCACCCTGGTCCAGACTTCAGGATCTGGACATGAGAATCCAGGGTTGTCGATGCAACCCGCGAGTACATATAACAAAGCCAAGTGGCGTGCATATCAGGTACATGTGTACAAGAAAGGTGTGCCGTGAATATAAGCACATAAGAACATGAAGTAAGATAGTAAGTAAAGTAACTACAGAAAATCAGTTATATAAGATCACATTACCGATCAGTGATTAGTACGTCGAAGGAATAATTCAAACAAGAAAACCCTCATATATATACCCTATACCTCACGTCACTGTACTCTGAGTTTATATAACCTTTGCCTTCACAATATAATAATGAAACAGTATGGAAGCAATTAAGTAATCCAACAAGATAGCACATGTCTAAGTGGTGAGCAGTATAAACCAAGAGTATAGCTAGTCATATATCAGGAGCATGTTATTATTAAATTATTAAGACTCATCTGATTTGTATACGTCAGTATATGTCCCATCCCACATACCGGAGAGTAAGTTATTGGAAACTGATGGAGATCGACGAACCATGCTTAGAATGGGTCCCGTACATGCCCGGGACAACGGTCAAGGAGTATCCGGTGCTGAGCCGGAACGTACCGCTAGGTAGCAGGACTTATTGTACGCCCGAACAGGAATAGGATGTCACCGCTCCCACAAGAATATGCCCAGGGGCTTATGGTACAACCGGCAGGTAAGGGAGTAGGGGTGCCAGTAAACCCCACGGAAGCGCCTAGTGGCCTCCAGGTCGAATCCAAGTATATGGCCGCGCGACGCTATAAGACCATCATAAATATGGAGACTATATCGGTACTCATCAGTTTCCCTCATCCCGGTGTAAGTTGTCTAATATTAGAATTTGTCCAGTAATAATGTCCACAAGGTGTTCACAGTAATCTATATTCATGGTTATCCTATTACGGGATCAACAGGAGTATAGTATCAGGAGTAATATCAGGAGCCTCCCTATTTCAGGGGTTCAAATATACAGGAGTTCAGGAGTATAGGAGTTCAGGAGTACCAAATATATGGTAATAATATAATAATCAAGTCCCCGTAAAAGTGATAGCCATGAATATGTCATATAATACACAGGTATCTGGGGTGGTACTGTCCGCTCAAGAGTCACGATGTCAGGTCCAGGTATTTGTACCGCATGAAAGCATATCATATACCGGGTGTCAGGAGCAAGTGTGAAGTATGACACATCAAGTACCGGTGTCGGGTGTCATGTGTCAAATATAGCATGGCAAGTATCCGTGTCAAATATAGCATGACAAATATCGGTGTCAAATATAGCATGTCAAGTACCGGTGTAAAATACCGTGCCGGTGTAAATACGAGTGATGGTGTCATAAATCATATATCAAGTATAGCATGCCAAGTGCCGCTGTAAATACGAGTGTCGGTGTAAATACCGAGTGCCGGTGTCATGCATAGCAAGGAGTCATGTACTAAAAATTACAGTAGCAAGTGTTAGGCATGTTAAAATATCTACATATCAATATCATGTTATAAATACAAGAGTAATTATTTTTAAGGTAATAATAAGCACTCGCCTGAAACCGGGATGAAATACCAGTTAAAATCTGGGAAATCAGCGAACCGTATGAGCAAGCCTCTAGCCCATAAATATATATATATATATATTAAAGTATATAAATATAAATATTTATATAATTATTAAAGAGGGAATGAGAGAGGAGAGAGAGTTGTAGGAAGGAGAGAGAGAGAAAATAGGGATTTTTAGAAAGAAATTTGGAATAAAAGGGGAGGGGTATGGGTTGTAATTATAGGGAAGTAATTTGGGGATGAGGTGGAGGGTATTTTAGGGAAGTGGAAAGTGGGTGTATATTTAGGGAATGAAAAGAAAGAAAGAAAGGAGGAATTAAAGAAGGAAGGAAGAAAGAAAAATTGGAGGGAGGGGGTGGCCGTCGGCAACTGCCGGCAGCGCCGCCGCCGGGGAGGGGCTGCGCGCGCGCCCCCCTGGGGAGGAGGTGGTGGTGGTTTGTGAGGGTGGTGGTGGTTGTTTGGTGTTGATGGAGAAGGTGGAGGTGGTGATGGTGGTTGGTGGTGGTGGTTGTGGTGGTGATGATGGTGGTGTTGGGGGGGGGGGGGTTAGAGGAGGAGGAGATGATGATGAGATGGTTGGAGTGGTGGAATTGGTGGAGGTGATGGTGAATTTGGAGGAGAAAGGGTGGTGATGGAGGTGGGTTTGGATGAAATTGGTGGTGGAGGGATGTTGGAGGTTGAAGGAGGTGGAGTGGAGAGGGGTTGTGGGGGAGTGGGCGGCCGGCCTAAGGCAGCCGGCGGCGGCGGCGGAGGCGGCGGCGGATGCGGTCGGTTGGTGAAGGTGGCGTTGGTGGGTTTGTTATGAAGGAGATGAAGTTGGAATGAAAATGAAAATGAAAAAGGAAAAAGAAGATGTTTAAATAGAAAGGGAGAAGGAAATTGGAATGATAGAAAAAGGGGGGAAATGGAGATGATTAATGGGGATGGAGGGGGGGATGGGCTGCAGCAGCAGCCCATCATGCCTATGCTGCTGCGGTATGGAGGGGGGAAAGTCAAGGGGGGAGAAAGTAAAAGAAAAAGAAAGAAAATTAAGGAAAAGAAAAAAATAAGAAAAAGAAAATAAAATAGTATAAAAATTTTATTATTAAATAATTTATTTATTATAATTTCTGGAAGTACAAGGTAGAGCAATAGAGAAGGAAAAAGTACGAAAAGATAAGACGGTAATTAATATTATTATTTTAATAAGGCAAAAATTCGACTGTTTCAGAAACGTTCCGAAAAATTCTCAAAAATAGCAAATATTATTTTAAGATACTAGGTGAAATCGGATTCAAGAAATTTAATGTAGTTTCAAATTAAAATCTTGAAATCTTCCGGCGATACCGGCAGACACCAAAATCGGTGAAATTTCGATAAATTTAGAAAAATCTCAAAAAATGTTTTTAGATAGAAAATGAAATTCTAAGAAGTAATGTGAAAACCGTTTTTTGAAAATTCAATCCCGTTTGAAAACTAAAAATCCGGGAATCAGTCAGCGATGCCGACCGACACCGGTTTTGGAGATTTTGTAGAAAAATTTTAGAAAATTTCAGAAAATCATGAAAAATCTAAAATATTAGAAAACAGTGTCTGAAACTGAAATCGATCAAATCGGACTACCATAAAGTCAAATCGGGCTACAGGCTGGTATCGGGTTCCCGGTCCGGGTCAGGGTTTACTCTAGATCTGAGAATCCAGATCCGATACACAATAATATAAGCAATCACAACCCAAGAGCAAATACTGGAAGAAAATTGAACAATACGATTGAAAAATTTTAGGACACGCATCTGCGTACATATCCTGGGAACAGGGTGCTACAAAGGCGTCATGCACGTCGACAGCAAATCGAAGATTCTGCAGAAGTCATCTGTTCTGCAGATTCAAAACGCGAGGTTCACACCCGCGTTCCTCTCAGGCAACGCGAGATCCGCGTCTAACGCGAGACGCGAGACCCGCGTTCTGTTAGTTTCAGAACGTGACTCCCGCGTTTTTGGTCCTACGCGAGACTCGCGTTCTGAGGCAAACTCAGCAAACGCCGGAAGCTCGTGTTCCTACTTCAAAACGCGAGACCCGCGTTCTGCCTACTTCAGAGCGTGACTCCCGCATTTTTAACTCTAAACGCGTGACCGCATTTTAACACAACGCGAGGTCCGCGTTTCAACAAAGAAACACGAGACCCGCGTTCAGAACGGCATGTCTTCAAGGCATATAAAGTCAAGAAGCCCTCACCCCCAGAGGTTCGAGGCTAGTTCCTCAGAGTTTCTCTCAACGGACCTGAGGGACTACCTGACAAGAAAGAGGAGGGTCCATCAAATCGTTCCTCGATGTCACTGCGAGCAACTCATTTCGGCGGTACTCTTTGATTGCCATTGCGGATTCAGATAAATAAACCTTCAGTTTTTAGCCGGTTGTCAGCGACTTCAAACTCAGCAAAGAGATGACGATCCCGAAAGAAGAAATCATTCTCTGACGTCAAGAACCCAGAAGTGACTGCAAACATGGTGGGGCCAATTCCACACTAAGCAAGTCCAAAGGGAAGCAACTGGCTGTCAGTTCAAAAGAGTCAGATTCTGATCGGTCTCCAGGTTTGAAAGATATTCTTGCCGAACCAGAAGAGATCTACCAACACACTCGGACTCGCACGGAAACAATCACTCTAATTGATTACAGTCTGTTGGCTAAGGGGGATTGAGGTGAATGATGAGCACTCCACCATCATCAAATCTCAGTCTTCGAATCCAGTTCGAAGATAACCGCCTTTGCTTATATAGCGAGAATTCCCGAGGAGGTGGCCAAGCGATTCGAAGAGCAGACCGAGTCCAAAGGGAATAATTCGATATGATTCGAACTCAGTAAAAAAACTATCGACACCCTTAAAGGTACAACTCCTTCTAAGAAGTCTAAAGGCAAACGAAAGAAAAAAGAGAGCTCATCTTCTGCAAATACTGATAGTGAAGAGCATTCCAATTTTGAGCCACCCAAATCTTCATCTGAAGAGGAGAATAACTCAGAGAACGGGAGCAGTCATTCCAAGAGAATGAGCAAATAGGAGCAACGCCTCGAGACCCTCGCAAACCGAGACGGTCTCCAAGATGTGAAGATAGTCCGACCCTATCCAGCAAAGTGGGACAGGACTCCCTACCCTCCCAAGTTCAAGGCACCGACCCTTCACACTTTCGACGGTAAAGGGTCGCCGAACCAACACATATACTACTTCAAATCTCAAACTGGGAATGTAGTATCGAACGATGCCATCATGGCTCGTTTATTCATTGGTACTCTTAAAGGGGTCACCTTTGAATGGCTTATGAAACTTCTTGCCGAGTCGATTAAGACATGGACCGACCTCGAAAAGTTGTTTCTGGCTCGTTTCTTTGAAGACGATACAGAAATTTCGGTGCCACCTCTTCTCGCAGCCAAGCAAACGAAAAGAGAGTCTATCAAGACATTCGTCCAGAGATTTCGAAGCATGGCACTCCATTGTGACCCAATCTACACTGGTTGAGATGTGTCATCATAATCTGCAAACTTTCTTACTCGCTCAAATGGGAGTAGCAGAATGTCGCACTTGGAAGCAGTTGGTGCTACAAGACGAACAGGCAGAAGAGATTGTCGTCAAGATCAGGGCTGAAGAAAAAGACAGCAAAGCAATACCTGATAAGCCAATGCGACGCGCCCCAGAGTCATCTTCTCAACCGAGAAGTAGAGATACTCTGTCAACAAAAGTCAAGTTACCTTCGAAGACCCAGTTAGTCAGAGGAATGGCTCCTGGCCAAGCACGTGCCAATATACTGTACTCTTTTAAAGATTAGCATCTGGTCTCTTTGTTCAAGTTACTCTAAAAGAGTAACAAACTCAAATTGCCGGAGATCAGACGTCCTGAAGAGCCAGGGAAGACTGATGATCCCAGCTACTGTTTATATCACAGGATGTTGGGGCACTCTACTAAGAGTTGCTGCATCTTTAAAGATGTGCTTCCGGCTCTGATCGATGCGGGAGTATTAAAACTCCGTCCAGAACAGGAAAGGTGACAACTAATATAACCTTATCACCGATTCAATTCGGACGGAACCTCCCGCTAGCGCCAACCGAAGTAGTCCCCATCTCGAAAAGGGAACTATAAGTGATCAATACTAATCCTCACAACTAGAATAAGAAAGGCCTCATTCCAGTGCCTACTCGAGGGGAAATAATGTGGGTCCACCCTGACATTGTTCAAAGCCAGCAATGGATGACTGTCACAAATAAGAAGTCCAAAGGTAAAGCAAAGCATCCTCCAGCAATGTGGTGAGTATCTTACAAAAGAAACTGAGGAAGATGTCGCCTCCCTTACTAGTTCGGGAGACGAGAAATCTGCCTTTGCTGCTGACACAGGCATACCTCCCACATCAAAAACTCAGTCTGGCAAGCAATACCTAAAACAGTACAACGAGTCGATGGTAAACTCCCCACAACCAGCTGAGGAAACAAACGAGCAGTCCACGAAGCCATCCATGAAAAAGCAAAAAAAGCCCCTGTATGTCTAAGCTCTTCAGAAAAATGGTGGGACCTTCAACTCCTTTCAGTTTTAATGTCTTGGCTCAATTAGCCAACATCCTTGCTCGAATCACTCTCTATGAGCTCCTAAGGCTTTTCAAGTCTACAAGGGATGCTTTAAAAGAAGCATTAGAAGGAGAGGTTTTGGGACCCAGGTTCCTACCATATGTGAAGAGAAAGACGACAACCATTGCCACCATATCTCGAAGCAGTTTCCCTGCATCACCTTCAGCCCAGAAGACATGCAAGTTAAAAGGAAGCATGATAGACCCCTGTACTACACGGTACATCGAATCATCTGAACTGAGATGTATTCAGGTTGATCCGAGATCCGCGTTGAGCGTCATGCCCCGCAGGGTCATACAGCATTTGGGGATCCCCGCCTACCGGTTAAGTGCCACTCAGACAACCATATATAATTTCAATGCAAATGGTACGTGCCCGATAGGACAAATCAAACACAGGTGTCAAATTGGGGCCTTGAAATCTGAGGTGACGTGTCATTGACGTTGACACCTCGTACAATCCGCTGCTGGGACGACCTTAGATTCACTGCAATGTCATCGTCCCATCCACTCTTCATCAAGTAATGACATACATTGGTGAAGATGAAAAAATGAGAATGTTGATTGCCAAAAGACAATCCTTTCATAGGAGTTAGAGAATTATTTTTCTGATTCTCTCCCTTATTAGGATTCTCTTGAGGTTTTGATGAGAATCCACACCCGAAAAAATCAGCCAAAAGAAGACGAGTGGCTCTGGGAAATAAATCCCCTTGTAATGAGCATTGAAAAGGTCGATTTTGATACCACCGATAATGTTGAAGGCGAGTGATTTATCAATGAAGATTTAGATTTGACTTACCTTTCTGCATTTGCTTCTGATTCTGTACCGTCAGACACTAGTGCTGACGTGGGCAGTGATCTTTGGTCAGCAATGAATGCTTTGACATCATTGCGCACACCAATAAAGTCATCTCTTGTCACGCGAAAAAATTAGAGGTGCACTCAATGCTCTCTTTAAAATAACAACCAAGCAAAAGGGTCAAAAACCGATTCTATTCGGGCGGATCGAAACTAAGCCTGTAGCTTGTGAAAGCTCAAGAAGTAATTCTAAGTCTCCGCAATTCTTCCATTATGGATAAAAGTCACGTCACATGATGGAAAGAATGGGGTATGATTTTACCAAGAAATCAGATCTTAATTTCGGCAAAGGAAAACGAGCATTACTTCGTTCATTTGTACCAAAAGGCAAAGACCCCGATTACTACCACAAAACCCGAAGAGGACTCGGTTATGTAACTACACCAGTCTCATCAGACTCCGAATCTGAAAAAGAGGTCTATCATGAAAGCTTATCAGTAACGTCGTTGTGGGACTCAGATGTCAGTGTCAGTGATATCTTCGAAAGTCTCTCAGTAAACATGGTATAAACCATTCATTTGGAAGATGACGGAGAAGATACATTAATCTGAAGAATTAATTCAGTCGGACTCTGATCCATAGATTAAACACTTTAATACTCTTTGGGATATACGCTTTGAACAACGCGAACCACCCGCTGAGAATAAAGTGACTCAGATAACTCTTGGGATGAGGCTAACCCCAAGCTCATCTTCATAAGCGAGAGCTTGTCACCTTCTGAGAAAGAAGACCTAATACGGCTCATACGAGAGTATATAGATGTCTTTGCTTGGAATTACGAGGACATGCTCAGGCTCGATCCCTAGATTGCTATGCATCATCTCAACATCAACCCGGACGTCAAACCAGTCAAACAGCAACAAGTACGGTTCTGTCCCGAGATCATGGAAGTAATCGAATTAGAGGTCAAAAAGCTCATAGACTTTGGTTTTGTCAGAGAAGAGCAACATCCTGATTGAGTGGCCAATATCGTTCTCGTTCCCAAAAAGAATGAAAAGATCCAGATTTGCATCGACTACTTTGATCTGAATGTCGCTTGCCCTAAAGACGAATTCCCTTTCCCGATCACGGATGTTATGATTGACAATACGTATGGTTTTGAGATGATGTTTTTCATGGACAGCTTCGCAGGGTATAATCAAATAAAGATGTACCTTGAAGATGAAAACACAACTTTCAGGACGCCTATGGGAGTGTACTGCTACACAGTAATGCCCTTTGGCTTGAAGAACGCTAGTGCGACATATCAATGCGCCATGAATGCGATCTTCCATAAACATATACGCAAATCGTAGCATGCTATGTTGATGATATCGCTGTGAAAAGTCGCGACAAAGGCGATCATCTCGCAGACCTGAAAAGAGTGTTCGACATCATGCGGGTTCACCAGTTGAAGATGAACCCGACTAAATCCTTCCTAGGAGTAGCCAGTGGCAAATTCCTTGAATTTGTTGTTGCATCCAAAGGAATTCACCTGGATCCAGAGAAGATCTGTGCCGTCCAAGAGATGCAACCTCCGAAAAATCTTAAAGAACTCAGAGGTTTACAGAAACAATTGGCATATATCCGGAGGTTTATATCGAATCTTTTAGGACACTGCCAACCCTTCACCAAATTTATGAAGAAGGGAGTCTCATTCATCTAGGATAATACCTGCCAAGAAGCATTTAAAGAAATCAAGGAGTATCTCACACACTCACCTATTCTGGTAGCTCCTGTATCAGGAAAACCTTTCTTGTTATATGTTCGAGCGATGGATCATTCCTTGGGAGGTTTACTAGCTCAAAACAATGATCAAAATCATGAACATGCAATCTACTATTTAAGTAGAACAATGATTAGGAGGAAGCATCATTACAACCCAATCGAGAAGGAATGCTTAACGTCAGTCTTCACTGTCCAGAAGATGCGACACTACCTTATGGGGCAACGCATTCACGTCATCCCAGAGTTAATCCCTTGCGACTGCTTATGACAAGACCATCTTTGCTGAACTGCAGATTAACGAAATGGGTCATATTGCTCTCACAATACGAGACGCAATTCATGCCACAAAAAGGCAATCAAAGAACAAGCTGTGGCAGATTTCCTGGCCGATCATCCAGTTTCAGGACTTCAAAATTTTATGACGATCTATCAGACAAGATTCCATAAGTTAACTTGATCAACGCCTCAGAAGAATAAGTGTGGCAACTATTCTTCGACGGAGCGTCAAGGATAAGTCTCGAGGGAAATATCATCGCGGGTGTGGGGGTAGCACTAATTACATAACTATATGATCCCTCGTGCATTCTCATTAACTGAGTCGTGTTCCAACAATGTCTCGGAATAAAAGCTCTCTTGATCGGGATGCAACTTGCTGAAGAGATTGAGTCAAAAATCTCGAAGCATACGGTGATTCAAACCTCATCGTCAACCAGGTTCGGGGGGTACAAAGTCCGACATGAAGACTTGGTGCCCTATCACAACACGACCATTGTCATGGCAGAGAAATTTGAAAACTTCTATATTGACCATGTATCACATCAGCAAAATGCGCATGCAGACGCACTGGCGTCCATCGCTGCTTCATTGGCCCTTCCAGCTGGAGCCACAGAGAGAGTACTTGTCTATAGTCGTGACTTGTACTGTTGCAGATTCGTCCTTGAAGACAGTAGAACTCCAAGAGGAGACCTTCAAGTTAAAGAGGTTCTTGAGACTTCGACAAGTCTCGATCCTAGGGATTGGTGATTCCCTAACATTGACTTCGTCTTGTATGGCATAGCCTGACCCCCAAGGAGGCAGCTGCCATCAGAAGGAAAGCCCCTCGATTCTATTACAATGCGATCATGCGAACATTGTATCGCTGACTGAACGATGGAATCCTACTCCGATGCCTCTCACCCAAAGAGGCAAAGGAGGCACTCAAAGAAGCTCATGACGGTATGTACGGAACTCGCCAACCTGGACCTAAGCTCGGAGACCAACTTAGAAGACTTGGCTATTATTGGCTGAAGATGATCCCTGACGCTATCGCCCATACTAAGTGATGCCAAGCCTGTCGGATCCACGATGACTTCGTCCATCAAGCACCGGGACATCTTCATCCAACGTCCTCATGGCCATTCGAGATGTGGGGAATGGATGTTATTGGACCTATCAGTCCTCCAACATCTAAAGAACATCACGTCATCTTGGCCATAACAGATTACTTCTCTAAATTGGCGAAAGCTGTTCCCCTGAAGGAAGTAAAGACACCAAACGTGATTAAGTTCATCAAGCATCGCGTACTCTACCAGTTTGGTGTACCCCGACGAATCGTCCACAATAATGGACCACAATTCGTCAGCCAAGCATTTTAGATGTTCTGTAATAAATTCAGAATCCAAAGTGTCATCAACGACATACTATCCGCTGCTAATGACCTTGCAGAAGCTTTTAACAAGACTATTGGAAAGCTTCTCAAGAAGTTTGTCTCGCAAAGTCAACGTGACTGGGATGACAAATTAGGTGAATGCCTATGAGCTTATCGCACAACGGTGAGAACCCCGACAAAGATCACACCGTTTTTCTTGGTGTACGGATGTGAAGTTGTACTCCCACTGGAGATCCAGATCCCATCTCTACGAGCTGCCTTAACAACCAGGATGGTAGACGAGGAGAAGTATCGACTGCGTCTCCAAGAGTTGGAAGCTTTAGACGATAAATGTCTGCAAGCCCAACAACAAATCGAGCTCTATCAAGCTCGAATTTTTAGAGCCTTTAATAGGAAAGTCAGCGAACGAATTTTCAAGAAAGGCGACCTTGTCTTAACTGCTAGAAAACCCATGGTTATGACACATAAGACAAAAGGAAATTCCAACCAAAATAGGAAGGACCATTTGTAGTGGAGTCAATCTACTCAAATGGAGCATACAGCCTCATGATCAGACCAATCGATGCCGAACCGACCTGAATATTGTTGACATCATGATGCATGATGTTAATATTGAAGAGATAAAGTTAGAAGCTTTAGTTTTACCTTTGTCACTTTTCTCATGATCAAGTTAACACTACACCTCTGATCAAAGCCTCACCCTGATTAATCAGATGAATTAGGGTTTGAGATCCAAGATGCTTAGAAAAGCGCCAAAGAAGAGCTTCTTCCTCAACGGATCACTTCACGGTCGATCGATGCCAAGCCGACAGAACATTGGTTACACCATAATGCATGATGTAAACATTAAAGAAAGGACAAGAGCAAAATGTTAAGTTTTAGCCTTGTCACTCTTCTCTAGTATATCTACACACATTCAACGCCTCCGACGGCTAAAGGATAGAGGAAACTGTTGGAGTTTAAGCCCAACGGAAAACCCTCGACAACTCATCATGCTGACAGGAATAACATGACTAGCCTAACTCAAACGATAGTTAATAAAGGCATACCAAATCTGTTGATAGCTGAGGGTTTGCTAAAAATCCTAAAGGACCTGATCCTACCTTCCCCTCCAAAATCCCTTACCAATTCGTATCCATGAAATGGTAAAACTACAAAAAACTGTAATTGTTTCCCAGCGAAATAATCACAGATCAAACCTTTCAAGTTAACATTATACCTCTGGCATACCCCACTGTTAAGTTAACATTTTACCTCTAACAGTGACTATCCAATCTCCCTAGCGGATAAAATTTCACTTCTCAATTCTCTTCAATAGAATGACGAGTCCACAAAATTGCTCAAATCGCAAAACTCTCGGTTAAGTTAAAAACTACACCTCTGACCAAATTTCACTTGTCAATTCTCTTCAATAGAACGACGAATCCACGAAATTGCGAAAATCACAAAATTTCCCAGTCAAGTTAACACACCTCTGACCAAAATTGCTCATATCGCAATATAAATCGCTGTCAAGTTAACACTACACCTATGACAGTTATTCTCTCGATTTTTCACTGAAAACAAGACATTCGATGCTAAGTTTAAATATCACACCTCTAGTATTTATTTCTTTGTTAAGTTAAATACTACACCTATGACAATGATCTTCCCTCGAGCCTTCTCATCGAAGCCCGAGATGTGAAATGCTAAGTTAATATCACATCTCTGGCATTCACCTCGCTGTCAAGTTAACACTATACGTATGACAATGATTTTCTCAGTTTTGTCAATGAAAACGAGATCCCCAAATGCTAAGTTAATATCACACCTCTAGCATTCATCTCCTTGTCAAGTTAATATCACACCTCTAACAATTCAATTTGCTTCCAATTGCAAATCTAACCCGTCATGTTAGCATTACACCTCTGACGATAAAAATTTCATAAATCCCTAATAAATTAAACTCCACTTGTTATTCTCATCAATAGAATAGCAAGTCCACAAAATTCATTCAAATCACGAATTCAACTTATGTTAAGTTAATATCAAACTCTGACAATAACCTTTTCAAATTTCATGACAGAATTTCCAAACTTTGAGTTGCTATGTTAATTGTCACCTCTAGCAATCAAAGGCAATCGCTTCCGTTTGTCTGATTTTCAAACACAAAAATAAAGTTAAGACACGACGAAGGCAAAATTATCACTTTTATTTATATCAAAATTAAAAAGTGATACAAACACTCTCTTGTTTAACAAGATGGAGTATGTTTTTTTTAAAAAAAAGGAACAAGAAGTCATTCTTGCTCAACGAGACTGTATTTGCTCCTTGAGACGTTGGACATCCCTTCAGCGTGCCTTTTTTCGACCGTAGCTAGGGCTTGGACTTGCAACTCTTCTTTTAACAAAGGCTTCTTCGCAGTGAGCTACATGTTTAAAAAACTCCTTCAGTAGAAACTGGCTTCGTGATTGGATTATTCTATATGCAGAATGGTAGATACCTTTCCCCTCCTCTTGAGAACAATGGTGTTCCTCGAGGTCGAAATGCAGCGGAACATTCTGATTCCACCGACCAACTGGGTTGGAGATCCTCCTCCCTCACAAGGCCGTAATCCTTCGCTTAATGGGAGATTTTGCCACCAGAAAGTCATTCAATGAGCATGGATTCTCCGTTGTTGTTACTTTTTTGAACAAGATTGGTGAAGGAAGGATCTGAGACCACACCGGTAATGTTCCCTTTTCCCGTGACCTTCAAGTGCATCGTGCTCATTGCTGTCACTTCTTTGAACAAGATTGGTGAAGGAGAGACTGAGACCATACTATTGCATCATGTCTGATATTATCCGAATGCAAACCAATATACTCCAGGGAGGTCTGGACCTAACAAAGCCAGTTTTTGTCCTCGTCATACAGATCCCCCGCCCTCTTTGATAGCATCTCCGAAGAGAAGCTCTGATTTCCTGAGTGGTTGCCAATTAAATGAACTTGTCGTTTCTTATTTACTTCGATGAATGCAGCGATTGTCTTCCACAAGTTGAAGAGGGCAGTGGAGTCAGCACCGTCAATATAGCCAAGGCTTGCGAAAAGAGAAAACCTGGGGTCAATTTTGCAAAGACAAAAACATGTCAAGATATTGGAACTCAAGTGCAGGGATCAACAAATGGGACCCGCGTCCAATGATTGAAACGTGAGGCTCATATAAAGCCACGTCTGAACCCCAAACTTAGAAAATTATCCATGTCTTAAGACTCAAACGCAATCTTTATTGAACGAGACCCACGTTTAATATCTCAAAACACGAAGCTTGCTAGGCTCGCGTCTAAGATCTCAAAACGCGAAACTCGCTAGAACGCGAAAATCACATCAACAAGATCAAAGCTTAGAGATCGCCAAATCAGCGTTCTGCTCATCAACACGAGCGTCGCACACGGACTGTGAATTTTGCACCCACTATCCAACTTCAAAGGAAGTTTTGAAAACTCTTAAAGAAGTTAAGAGACAATGTCTCTTCATACTTAGCAATGTCGAAAACTTCAAGAAGATAGTGTCTTGTCGTGTTTAACAATGGCGAAAGCTATTCCCTACCTGAAAAAAGACCCTTTTAGGGGGAGTGCCATCCATCTGGGTTGCGACAACAACAACGCCAGAAGAAGTGATGTTTTCTGACTTTAGAGCAAGGTTCTCAATATCGGATATCGGAATCGTATCGGATGGGGGTTTTCATATCGGATATCGGAATCGGGGGAGATATCGGGGATACGCGCGCATATCGGGCGTTCATATTAGACACTATATATAATGAAATATTGATAATTAAGAGTTGGTTTAGGGTCATACTATTATCTATCTAATAAACATGATGTAATATGCTTGCAGAGACAGTAAAAAATAATGTACATTTGCACGTAATTGTGCAATAAATAAGTTATTTCATATCGGGTGACATATCGAACGATTTCTCGGCCAATATCGGGAAATTTATCGGGCGATATTTCAAATATCGGCCGTTTTTTGCTGCAAAAGATATGGCGAACGATTTTCCCATATCGTATCGGCAGTAGGCAAAAAAGGAGATATCGGACGATATCTCGGCCGTATCGGCCGATATTAAAACAGGGCTTTAGAGTCATTGATAGTAATGATCTTTGAATAAGATTACTAAAAGCATTAAAACTTTGAGTTCTTTTGAAGACTCCAGAACTTTGAAAGTTCTTCAGATACGCGCTGAGGAAGAAGACAGTTAAAATGAATGATTGTTAAGAGACCTAAGCCTTTTTATAGGCTCTCTAATGTCCTTAATTACCGGCGTGAACCTCAGAGCCCTTCTTAAAAGCCCCTTATGACCTTAATTCACGGCGCAAATCTCAAATCCAATCTAGGCAAGACACGTGTCTAACATAATATTCGAGTTTAATAAGGGACATTCGCGCTCAAAAAACTCTCAGCGACCTTTGGGTCCCCAAGCAAGACCCGTGTTCTGCTCAGCAACGCAAGAACCGCGTTGACTGTTCAGCTTTAATAAAAGTTTTGAAACCTCAAAGAGAATTTAAGAGACAATGCCTCTTCGTGTTCTAATAGCGAAAATCATTCCACTCTCCAGAAATGGGGCTTCCTGAGAAGAAGAACCACCCATGGTGGTCGGCGCAGTAGCAACGCTCGAAGAAGCAACAGTTTGCTTTGGTTTTGGAGCCATTTTGATAGTGAAATTTTGAAGAAGATTGAAAAAAAAGCTCGGAGCTTTATGGGTTTTGAAAAAGCTTAAGAGCTTTAGACGCGGCTCTCATCAAAGATGGTGAACAGTCAAAATGAATTGACTGTTAAAGACCGGGGTCTTTTATAGGCCCTTCAGTGGCCGAGATATGCGGCGCGTATCTCGAGCTCGATCTGAGCCAAATATGCGCCCAATGTGGCACCCGCATCCGCGTTTAGAAGCATCCAACGCAATCTTCGCGTTTTAAAAGTCGCGTCTCAATGATAATTGAGAGTTGCGTCTCTACAACAATTGAGAGTCGCGTCTCAACTCCACTGAAGGTCGCATCTGCAATTGATCAGCATGGCAGTGGCGTCTACGAGAGTTGCTTCTCTCACATAGAAGGAGTATGTCCCTGCTCTGCAATCAGTTTAACAGTACACTGACAAAAGTAATCAACAACTCTACCGGTTCAATAGTACACCGACGAACAAACCAGAGATCATAGAAGTGCCAGACTGAGTTTCTAAGACACTTGTGACGATCTTCCTTAGAGGCTTCAAGCAGTTCAACAGTACACTCACAAAGACCAGAATCCAGACAGAATCAAGTTCAGGATATCTCGAAAGATTGTCAGTCCAATCATGAGAGCCCAAAATCAACTGAAGTCCAAATTCGAAATCTGCCCAGTCAACCGCGGAGTGTCGAAAACTTTAGCGGAGGTTTTGTAAGCTGTCTAAAAATCACTAAGTACAAGCATCAGATGCGAGCCTTACTTCAACGTGAAGGTCGCGTCAACTAAAACGCGAACCTCACATCAAAAAAAACAAAGACTTCAGACGCGAGTCTGAGGAACCTCGCGTCTCACGCGGGTCTGAGCAACTCCGCGCCACGCATCCCACACGAGTCTGAGCAACTCCGCGCCACACTTCAAACGCGGGTCTGAGCAACTCCGCTTCTGCGTCTACAACAGACAACACAAGGTCCGCGTTCAGCATGAGAGTCGCATTCTGTTATAACTGATCCCCATTACTAGGTCAATTAGCTCCCCACATAATGGGAGTTGATCCCCATAATAGAGGGATTTTAGGGCACAAAAATAACCCTTTTGACTCCCTATAAATAGCCTAAGGAGCTATGAAGAGGACTCTTTTGATCAGAGAAGAGAAGACTTTGGAGAATTGAAAGCTGAGAATTATCAAGTTAAAGACTTCTTGTTTTCTTTTTGCTTTTGGAGAGAGAAAAAGAGTAATTAGCAGACTCTAAACACTCAGTGTGTCAAAAACAGAGCTCCCTCCTGATTGATTTTTTGAGAGCGTCCTGAAGAGAATCTTGGCAGTCGCCCAGTCAACGGAGAACAAGAATCAGTCTCCATCGCCACACGAAGAACCCAGCCTTAAACAAAAGAGAGAATCATACCTTCTTCTCCCTTTTGTAATCGGAATCTTGTAACTTTTCAGCCACTCAATGAAACTTTACATCGACCCAACTTTTCCAACCAAACAAGGGGTGGCTAGATTTTTTTTTTCTATCATAGCAAATAGATGGCAAATTCTTTTTTTGTGGATGGCTATTTCTCCTTATTACTATTTCATGATTCTGCAAGAAATGTAGTGACATACATTTACTGTTATCACTGCAAAAAATTCACAAATGCAGCATGTCATGATATCCAACTTACTAAATACTAAAAATTTGTTTAACCTTGAATCCTAACCTAGTTTAGTTGTCATTCTCAGTTATTTAGTTATCTTTGAAGTTTGGTAGCAAACATTGAACCTTAAAATTCCCATCAAGCTCTTACTCATATTTTGATGGAACCTATTATACATAAAGAGAGAATACATATACATACATACATACATACATACATAGACATGTCCATGCATCCAAATGTCAAGTAGGCATATATTTTTAATATGTAATAACATATAATGATTAAAACATACCATACAGTTTTGTAACTTTACACAAGTAGAGTCCTCAGCGACTTTCTTCAGAGAGTACCTTACTTCTTATATTGATACATATCTAAACTTACATTTCAACCCCCCTTGTTCTAGTAAAATATAGTTTTTGATATATAAATGAAAGTAAATAAAATCTCAAACATGTGAATGAATGACAAAGTGTGTAATAAATGCATGAGAAGTGTCTGACAAATGCCATAAATTAGAAACAAAGTGCATAACAAAGGAAACTTTTGAAAAGAGTCCCACATATGTTTGAGAAGTGTCCAAGAAGTATTGGTGCCCTACTGTATGTCAATGTGTCCAATACAAGTAGGGCCTCTGGTTGAAGTGTCAGTGTTACATAGTACACTAATAACAGGAGAAATGCTAGTTTCAGAAGAATGTATATTATGAAATAAGGATTGCTAAGATATTTTGAACCCCAAACACAAGCAAAAAAGGAAAAAAAACTATAAACAGATCTAACAATTCCAACAACAATGTTTGAATAGAAAATGATAAGCAAAGAGAACAAGGAAAGAAAATGAAGCTTTGTTCACTCCTTTTTCGCAATGACGAGATGAATAAATTTTCAAGTACTTTGAGCAAAAACGAAACCTTACTTTCTTTCAACACACTTCCCTAAAACCAAATATTGCCAAGGAGAATAATTTTCAAGGACACTAACCAACCATTGTGACAAAAAAAAACTAAACAACATTATGAAAATTTCTCTAAAACTTTCTAGTTGCAATTCTCTAAAACTATTGCAGATGGATCCAACAAATCTAGTTGCAATTCTCGTCCAAATCCGACTAATTCGACTGACAATCAAATTCTATTCGGATTTTGTTCTCATTTCCACTCCAGAACAAGAATTGAGCTCCATTACAAGCATACATTACATCCAAAAGCAAAATCAATGAACAGATCTACCAACTAAAAATATATATACACACAAATCGTACCTTTTTAAGCTCGTCGCTCCCGACCCCAATCCCAGCGCTCTCGAGCGCCTTCTTCCCACTGACGATGCAGTACCTCAAGCAGTCATCCAACCTCCGATCGTTCTTCCCGTCGATGTACCCTCGGAGCTGAACCCCCGGATCTGGCCGGCGAATCTTGTCGGGAACTTGGACGCGTCGAACCGATCGATCGGCCCGATCCCGCTCTCGCCTTCGAGAAGCTCTCTCGTAGTACCTGTCGACGTCGTTCCCGAACACCGAGACGAGCCCCATCCGGTGATGACGACTCTCTTCTTCGGATCGGTCTCCCGCTTTGGGGCGGCGACTGCGGAGGCGGAGGCGCGGATCGCCGGGGGAATGGCGAAGGTCCGCTGGCGGCGGGGGCGGGAGGGGGTGCGGTGGAGGGGGAGGAAGGCGGGGGATTGGATGGACTGCATGCATGGTGATGAGAGAGAGAGAGAGAGAGATGGGAAGAATGCAAAGAGGAAGGCGACGAGACCGAGGGAGAGGAGGGGTGAAGATAAACAAATGGCAGATGAAGTTAAGGCGGTGCTGACGGATCCGGGTTCGTTCGTGAAGATCGTGTTCAACCGTTAACAAGGCAGTTGTTCGTTTGGTGAGGGGCTGGTGGGGCTTAAAGAGAGAGGAGTCGGTGAAGAGGAGGGATTTTGAGCCCGGCATTTAATATGGAGAGAGTCAAGGTTAGTTCAACACTTTTATTTGTTTATTTATTTTTGAATATTTGACATGTAGAGTTGAATTTTTTAGGTGTGGAATTAAATTAAATAATTATTTGCAAAATTTGAAGTTACCAGGTGGGTGCTTTGTATCCAGGTGATTTCACAGATTTTCACCAAGGGGAGCTTCAATGTGTGGTTTTAGGCGTGTTTTGATCGATCGACGCACACTTCGATGTTGACTACTAGTTTTATTGCCTATTTATGGTATCATTTATTGTAGAAGGCCGTAATTTATTTTTCGTTCCATTTTTTCCCCCTAAAAACTATATTGTACGGTATCAAGCGAACATAGCACATAAAAATTTAAAAGATAGTAATAAGAAAAAAGTATTGTGCGATTAAGTGTATCAGGACACGTATCTGATTCGGCACGGTTTTATATTTGAAGTGTCTGTGTTGTCTGAGTTGATCCCAATATTGCATTTCAACGTGCATGCCAACGTGCTAGAAAAACTTATAATTTATTAAGAAAAATAATAGCACTTCAAGAAGTAGTGTCTCTGAGAAGCACATGGCATGTATCTAGCACACATAAGATATGTGGCTGACACGATTTGTACTTCATGACAGAAGTGTCCAACCTTCCTGCTACATATAGAGAAATAAGCGTAGAAAGCATAAAGAAGGGAGAAAAAAAGAGGAACTCAAAGGAGAATGAAAAATAAGAGGGAATATATGTTTTTTGGATGGGAAGTGGCAGCAAGGATGAGGAAGAGGTGAAGGAATAATGAATAATCTTAGATGGGTGGATGGAGAACAACATATATTATTCGCTATACTAATAGATAAATCACACAGCTTACTTGGCTCACATAAAGGCCTCGAGTCTCCAAAGAGGAATGAGGTAGTAAACTAAAGAGAGAATTCATACTACTCTACCACTTTAATGTCCATGCCATCAGAATTAAACTATGATTTATGAGGGTTAAAGATAACTTATGTAATCAACTAGATGGAGAGAAGAAAAAATGAAAATTGATAAATGAAACTGATTTGGATAATAAAAACGCAAGCTATGTTGCAAGCACATAGCCACACTAATATGCTCACACATGATAATTTTTTAAAAATATATATGTGCATGACAAGTGTTCAACACGACGCAGTTTGATGATTGGAGTGTTCATACTACATAGCTGATAATTGATATTGGATAAATTAGTTTTGCATTTGTTGTGCCCCAACAGCGACAACAACCCGATAGAGGATCCCTCCCTTAATCTCCCACGCACGAAGAACAATCACAAACAGCACAAAAAACAATCACCGGAGAAAGAACACACGCAAACAACCAATTTAACGAGGTTCGGCCTCAACGCCTACGTCCTCGGGGCAAAATCAGAGAGAGATTAATTGGTTGGAAGAAGATTACAATGGCTAGCAGCCTCTTTGAATGCAAGAGAGCTCCAGCCTTTTCCTTCTCAAGGATCTTCTATAAGAGACAAACCCTAGAAACCAACAACGGCCCTTAAATACAACAGATTTCCGAATCAGCAGAAATTACCCGCACCCGACTGTCGGTCGATCGGGCGGTCGACCGGGTGCCCAACAGAGAGTCGGGTCACTTCAGTCGGTCGACGGGCGGTCGACCGAGCTCTTTCCCTGTGCACGTTGTGCACATCGGTCGACCGCGCCGGTCGACCGATCTTCTGCTTGTGTGGGCGATCGACCGAGCCGGTCGACCGCACAACCTGTTTTGCTGCTGTTGTGTTATTTTCTGCTGCTGTTTCCTTCGCCTTTCGTCGTCGACTTCCTTGGCGATCACCTCGACAACCCCTCGGCTATCCATGTCAACTTTCTTGGCAATAATCTCTCTCTTTTCAACAATTCTCCACCTCGGCGAAGATTTTCAAATCTGAGCCGATCTCCAACGCTACCCCAGTCTATCACCTGGCGAAATCGACACACGATCTCGGCGAAATCGACACACGATCTCGGCTTGGAATCTTTAGCTCAACTGTTCCTGAAAAACATCGCACATGCCTTCCCTGCACTTCATCTTAGGAGAATTTCCATACCTGCCGATTACAATACCATGGCTCCTCCTCCGCAACTTCACGACCTCACGAAGACTTCCTTACGAGCCAACACTGACTCTCCAACTGACTAGCTCTATCTAGTCTACATGTCTTCCACTGACGGTCCAACCAAGTCTGCGTAGAGCACACCAAACATCATCGGCTTCAACTGGATGCACACCACTCCTTATGCAAGCTCAATATCTTCTCACCGGAAGATCACCTGTTCATCGAGACCACAACACCTCACCTCTCCGTGAAGTCCAACTGGCCACAACGCTTCACCTCTACGTGAAGCCCAACTGGCCACAACGCTTCACCTCTACGTGAAGCCTCTCCACCTCTACGTGAAGCTCCAAACGGCCACACCTCTTCACCTCTACGTGAAGATCCAAACAGCTTCTCGAGAACCCAAATAGCTTCATACGGGTTACATCTCCCAATGGCTGCACCTTTACGGCTGCCTACGTACCTTTGCCCAAAAGGATCAAGCCAATCGTAGTTCATCTGATGAGCTTCATCAAGCTCAAGCAATGGTACCTGTATTTGCAGTAGTGAACCTGTCTGATCGAGTCATATGAACCTCTTCCCGACCATCATGGAGGACAACGGCCTTCAACTTCAGCTTGTCACGATCACAAGCTTGAGATTCATGTTCTTTCCCCACAAGCGTGGTTTCACCTTTGTTCCAATAGCTGCAAACAACTCGACATCCTCAACCATGTCTTCAACCTATTCAGCATCAACCTTGGTATCACGATCTTCACCCGGTGTCACATCCGGTGAAATCTCCTCTAATGCCGAACCAACTAGAGATGATGGAGTAGCATCGACCTCCACCCGCTGCGATCCTTCCTTGGTCTCCGTCCTCTCCACCTGCTGAGAGACGGTGGACTTCAACACTGAAGTCTCTCCAAAAGTGACATGCCTGCTCATCACGATCTTCTTGTCTTCGGCGTCCCACAACCTGTAGCTGTTTTCCTTGACGCCCAAATAGACAAACCTCTTTGCTTACGGATTCACCTTGCCATTCTTGGCACTAAAGTAGGCCGAACTTCCAAACTCCCGCAGCAAACAATGATCTTGAGCAGCTTCCCCAGACCAAATATCCAGTGAAGCTCTACCTCCAATCGCAGTCGACCTGTTCATGAGATGGCTAGCATACTCAGTCGTCTCAGCCCAAAACGACCTGTCTAATCCTGCATTAGACAACAACCTCCGAACCTTCTCCAGCAAGGGACGAACACATCTTTAGCCAACCCATCTGTACCTGTTGTGAAGTGAGTTGCAATACCTGTGTTCTGGCCAAATCGTAGGAACTGGTACATGTCCTTTCCAACATTACCAATATGAAGCTCTTTATCTTCCTACCTATCTGCCTCTCCATTCTTCCTCTTCACTTCACCAACACATCTAGGGCTTCACCCCTTTGTCTCATGGGATATATCCAAACCTGCCTAGATGAACCATCAATAAATGAGACAAAGTACCTGTGACCTCCAAGCGATGCCTTCTTAGCAAGTCCCCATACGCTCATGTGAACACAATCAAGAAGACCTTCATTGTGGTGAGTACTGGTGCTGAATCTCACCTTCTTCTTATCCAGAACGCTGTGTCCACCTTCCAACTCGCAGGTAGCAGCACCTTCCAGCGATTTCATCTTTGCAGGAGCTCGCAAAGATTTTCTTCTTCCTGTCCAACCTTTCCCTGCCAAACCTCCGGGCCACCATCATCTGAGGAACTCGAAGTCTCCACCTGATCTGTAATCGTACTACCCTTCAAGTAGTAGAGGTTGCCTCGGCGGACACCCTTCATCACCATCATCGAGCCCTTGATCATCCTGAGATCGCCATCTCGAACAGATATCACCATGCCCGATGCTTCCAAAGTGCCAACTGAGATAAGATCCTTTTTAGCTGAGGTACATACCTCACCTCCTTCAACTCTCGAACTATCCCATCATCCATCTTGATGCGAACTGTACCCATCCCTTCTATATTACACGGATGGTCATCCCTCATGACCGTGTAACATCCATCCAGCTTCTCAAAGCTAGAAATCAGGCCCTGTTCGGGCACACATGATAGGTGGCTCCGCTATCCAAGATCCACTCAGCACTATCTGAGTTACCAACGGTAGGGGTAGTAACTGAGAGAGAGAACACCGATGAGTCATCATCCGATCCATCCGCCTGTGCGAGATTCGCCTCAGTCTTTGACTCCACCTTCTTACCTTTGGCCTTCGGGCATTCTGCTTTCCAGTGTCCTAGTTCCTTGCATAAGGCACACTGATTCCTTTTCAGATTTCTGAAACCTGGCCTGGATTTGATCTTCTCTCACCTCCTTGCCCTTCCGTGATGAACCTCTGCCTCTTACTTCCAGTGCCTCCGCCGATGAGCTTGACCTAAAAGGATGTCTCTCGTTCTTCCTCGTCTCATAACTAGTCAGTGCAGATGACACCTCATCATAATCCAAGGTCTGCCTTCCATTGATGAAGGTCAGAGTGAATGTCTCATACTCCTCCGCCGGGAGTGAGTTCAGAAAGATGATCGCCTTATCTTCCTCTTCTATCATGACATCCACGCTTATCAAGTCTGTAAGAAGCTTCGTATATCGGTTGATGTGCTCATTCACTGTGCTCCCCTTCTTCATTTGAAAACTGTACAGCCTACTCTTAAGCTGCAACCTGGACTCAACACTCTTAGTCAGGTATTTCTTCGCAAGGGTTTCCCACAGTTTCTTCGCCAACGTCTCATGTTGCGCAAGATATTTTATGTCTTGTGACAAACATGAACGTATCAATCCACATGCCGATCTGTTCATCTTTGCCACTCTTCATCAGTGGTCGTGCTCTTCTTCTTCTCCAAAAGGAGAGTATCTTCGAGGTTCGATGCATTCAGTGCATCCATAACCTCACATCTCCACATTCCGAAGTTATTTGTACCGTTGAACTTGACAACTTCAATCCTCGGGTGAGAATTCATTGTCTTAGCCGAAGCAATTTCTTCTGCCATTGAGATTTATTGATCCTCTATCTATGCGGAAGAACAATCAACTGGAAATAGATCTCTACTCAGATAAAAATTAGATTTTTACCTTTCCCTTGAAACCCTAGATCGAGTTTCTCTCCGGATCTATTCCACCACAGATTCCATGAGCCCTCCTTGCGTCCTCCTGAGATCGACACACGATCTCCACGAACACCAATACCTCTGATTTGAGATCGACACACGATCTCCATCGGATCAGATCTTGAGCTCTCCGAATCTTCAGAAATCCCAAGCCAAACCTGGTTGCTCTGATACCACTTGTTGTGCCCCAACAGCGACAAAAACCGATAGAGGATCCCTCCCTTAATCTCCCACGCACGAAGAACAATCACAAACAGCACAAAAACAATCACCGGAGAAAGAACACACGCAAACAACCAATTTAACGAGGTTCGGCCTCAACGCCTACGTCCTCGGGGCAATCAGAGAGAGATTAATTTGGTTGGAAGAAGATTACATGGCTAGCAGCCTCTTTGAATGTAAGAGAGCTCCAGCCTTTTCCTTCTCAAGGATCTTCTACAAGATACAAACCCTAGAAACCAACAACAGCCCTTAAATACAACAGATTTCCGAAATCAGCAGAAATTACCCGCACCCGACTGTCGGTCGACCGGGCGGTCGACCGGGTGCCCAACAGAGAGTTGGGTCACTTCAGTCGGTCGACCGGGCGGTCGACCGAGCTCTTTCCCTGTGCACGTTGTGCACATCGGTCGACCACGCCGGTCGACCGATCTTCTGCTTGTGCGGGCGTCGACCGGGCCGGTCGACCACACAACCTGTTCTGCTGCTGTTGTGTTATTTTCTACTGCTGTTTCCTTCGCCTTTCGTCGTCGACTTCCTTGGCGATCACCTCGACAACCCCTCGGCTATCCATGTCAACTTCCTTGGCAATAATCTCTCTCTTTTCAACAGCATTCATATCTGAATGTTTAATTAGTAGCTTAGCTAACGTCTTTGTAATGGATTTGCACCTATCCTTTAGGTTAGAGATCTCAGAGTGAAACAATCATGGTACTGAAACAATGACGCATTCTTTCCCCTCAATATAAAATGATGGGTTTTTTTTGTCACGCAAGAACAATCACATTATTGTTGTTTCCTTTTTTGGTTCTTAAATAATTAAGGTAGGAACAAAGTTCCTCTCATTACGTTGATTATTGTGCCTCAAACTTGTGATCACTCTGCCAAAATTATAGCTTTGGTAGCATGTGCTGGTGCATTTTGAATTTACCTTTAATTTCCATTTCTCTGAATTTGATGTAGATGGGGAAGCGAGGAAGATGATTGACGTGTGTTAGATCTCGTTTTAGCACTGACGAACCCTGAAGAGATCTTCAGGTAGGATAACTACTTTAATCCACGAGCAAGAACGATTCGAATCCACAAGCCAAAAGAAACAACTCGAAATCTACGAGCAAATATGAAGAAAAAACTCAAAAGTTTATTGATAAAAGTTGGATACAAATACAAGGAATTCAAGGATCTTTTATAGGCTCAAAATAAGTCATTTCCTATCTATGAAACTAGATTCAAAATAAAGAAAGAAAGTTTTGAAATAAGAAAACAAAACAAAACTAAAGCAAATCCTAAACAGGTTTAGACATGGTGATATACGCTAGACCTGTCGACAGTTGAAATGTGAGAAAACTTGCTAGTATCAAGAGGAGCAGATTCATCACAAAGTCAAATTCGTCTCCTGAATAGTCAACATGTTCCTCGGACGACGAAGACGGCACTTGAACGAAGGAGGCCTCGGTGACTAGAGCTTTACCATTGAGAAGTCCGGTGGTGGGACTGGGCTCCGCAACCCGTGGAGTCGACATTAAGACACTAGGAGAGCCCGGTTGTTACACCTCCACCCTTTCTTCTTGAGCCAAGGGAGCATCCAGCTGAGTCGAAACTCCCGGTTGAGTTGGGATTTCAACTTAAGCCCTCTCCGTCACTTCTGCGGCCGGCGGTTCTGCAACTATAGCCCCTTCGACCACCACAGATTGGCCTGCAGGTTCTACTTCCATCAGGACCGCGGGGCCCCTGCTACATAAACCCGGGGACGTAGAGTTGGGACTGCCACCTCCTCATCTTCTACTTCTTCCTGTTCCTCTGCACCAGAGGGGATTATCTCGGACACTTGTATTGAAGTTGCAGCCTCAGACCCTTTTCTCGCATTCTTTCGGCTTGGCTCACCTTCAGAAGTAGAAGTTAGGGTGCGCTTAGACACAACATGCCAATCCTTTTGATAGACCGCTCCTCAGCAGCTTCTGCTCCAGACCCTGTCTCTGGAACTTCCTTTGTTCTGCTGGTCTCCCTCTCGGCCTCCTGATACTCGGTCATCTCTTGCATCCGGCAACCCTTAGACCCTTCCTTAGCTTTATGTGTTGATTTGATACCTTTTATGCATAAAGCGTTTGTTCCAAATTCAGACACCTTATTTGCAATAAAATACTATGTATAAAAGCCAAGGCTTGTATAAAAATTAGGCGTCTTGTGAGGAAGGGTGAAGACAGCTCCGGTTCCTCCGGCTATTCCTCCGGCAATATTATAATACCATGCTCGGGCACCTTCAACAAACTCCCACAGAAGCGAAGATATGGGTTGGGGTTGCCGACATATAATTGAACGTAACCAAACTGCCTGGCGAATCAACAAGGCATGTAAGGTTCGATCGTGCAAGAGTTTCCTTGACGAAAAACAAATATCAGGGTTGGATGTTGACTAACCACAAAAGATGCTAGAAGATAATCGGGTGAATCCATCGGGCCAGCGAGGTCTGAAAACTTGTCGCTGTAGGATGCATCGTGGATCTTGGGAAGCACCTGCCAGTTGATAGTTTGCCCCATTCAAAATAGTCTTTTGGACGAAGAACATGAAACTGTGAATTCAGTTAGAGTCTCCAACCATTGCACGAAGGGTACAAAACCTTCTGATGCAGAGACTGCGGTCATCAGTGATGGATAATGCATCACATACCAAGCCATCAAAAAGCGTATGGAAGCTCGACCTTGGACTGGGAGTCTTAACCAGGGTATGACCATTTGAATCCTTGATTGGTCGACCTTAACATCCACGATTGCTTCCACTTGACAAAACTCATCGTCAATGCCCGCAACCTGCTCTGAATCCCAACTACCATTGCTGGAAGGAGGGTAATGGGCTTCCTATGAGCAAGTAAGACCATCAGATACACCACATCAGCGACAATCACTTTGTGGGGAAGTGTTGGAACTACACATCGCTTCACCCAAGCATAAGAAAACCCTTCATTATAGCTCTATCAGATATTAGGATTTTAGCTTGGTGATGAAAACTTTCGAAGATCACATCCGGTTGAAAGTGTCTTCGTTAGATTCTTTAGTGTAGGAACTGTTGGATGCACTGATCCTTTCAACTATTTTTTCATCGGTGCTAGGAGCCAGCCGAGTCACCAGACCAGCTTTATTCACCCGGGAAACAGATCATTCACCATGACATCTGTTTAACTCTCCCACTTCTCCATCCAGTCACTTGTCCACAGATATAGAAGTGGCACAACACTTCCTAGTAAGTTTCATATACCAGAGGATCGCTCTTCTTCAGCAGATGCAACTCCTCTATCGACGGGATGTATTCTTCATAGGAGCATCTCCAATTACCAGCCCCAAGACTTCATACATCTCATGAAGGCAAGCACCATTTCTCCGATGGGAGTGAAGAACGTGCAAGTCTCTAGATTTTACCGCTCCAGGACGGCGTAGAAGTGTTGGTTGCTCTACGGAATACCATACTGGACAGTCCTAACAGTCTCTTATAATCCTGCTTGCAGTAAAAGGTCTTCAAACTCTGCGAGAGCGAACCCTACCATTCTGCCCCACCACATCTTGTTGGTAGAGTGAATCCACCCAATCGCATGGATTCTGAAGGAAAATTACCCCTCACGTCTAGGAATTATTTAATAAAGGTGGCTGCTAGTTGTGGGAGTCTCCCATGTTAGGTATTCAGCTCTGACTAATCCAGGCTGCAACTCAAGCACGTCCCACCCATGACCGACTGTGTAAACGTCGTGGACACCTATCTTGCCCAGGGAAACTCCGGAGATTGGCTTAACCAGCTCCCAGTCCATCGTTTGATGAACACACATATGATGCAGATATGCTAGTGGATACATCCGCTCCATGTTCGGGGAAAGAATCTCCTTTTACCAATTTGACATAGCCACTTGTAATCTCCATCATACAGAACTGCTTCATCCTCCTCAATGGAGTCACAAAAGAAGAAGTTGGGCTTCCTTAATAGTGCACGGGAATCTGATTTGAACCGACCATCTGAAATGATTTTCCAGAGAGTACACATACTAGCATTGCTGACCTGCCTCCGTCGCTCCTTTGACTTATCAGCAATTACCGGAGTAGTCTTCTAAAGAACGAAAATCATATTCTAGTCAGCAACACTGACACGTCCAAAGTGACATTTCCTTCGCTGCGAATTTGAGGAATATAACACTGCAAAAAGGACAACTTAATAGTCAGTATTTATGAAAACCTGAAAATTGTCAGGGTTGAAGCTTAGACACAAGATTCACATCAGACCCGCGTCTAATGATAAGACACAGGGTTAAGTGAGGCCCACGTCAAACTCAGAGATGAGGTTCACATGAAGTCCGCATTTGAACTCCACAACTTAGAAATTTTTCTAAGTGCTGGAATCAAACGCGAGACTCAGTGAGACCCACGTCAAACCTCAGAGACGCGAGGTTCACATGAAATCTGCGTCTGAACTCCATAACTTAGAAATTTTTCTAAGTAATAGAATCAAACGTAAGATTCAGTGAGGCATGCTTCAAACCTCAAAGGCGCGAGGTTCACATGAAGTCCGAGTATGAACTCCACAACTTAGAAAATTTTCTAAGTGTTGGAATCAAATGCGAGACTCAGTGAGACCCTCGTTCAGAGAAGCTTTAACATGAAGCTCATCAATTCCGCGTTCAATAGACAGATGTAGACTCAGGCCAACAAAGCGAAGATGCGAAGATCATTAGACCCGCGTTTTGCCTATCAGCGCGAGAGTCGCGTCTGTGAATCAACGCGGGCATGAGCCTCGTGTGGCGGTTCAACTTCAATGAAGCTTAAGAGTTAAAATAACTCTTCGAGTTCTTTAATGGCAAAGCCATTTCTTATTACCTGAAATGAGGGCCTTCTGTGAGGAGAACCTCCCATTTGGATTTTTGAAGCGACGGCGCTCGAGGAAGAAGCCACTGGCTTGGTCTTTGGGGCCATTTAATGGCGAATTCTTGGAGAATATGGAGAAAAAGAAGAAAAAACTTGGGCTTTTATAAGAAAAGCTTAAGTTCTTAAACACTCGACGTGGAGTCAGCGAGGAAGAAAAAGTCTGATAATGACTCTTGAAAAGACCGCAGTCTTTTATAGGCGTGTTGACACCGAAAAAGACAGAGCTCTCCATTCATCTTCAGTCGGTCTGAACAACATCTAACTTATTGACATCTACAAAAGATAAGTCGAAGACAAGCTGATAACCAGAGGTAAGGCAGCAACACGGACATTAATAATCCAGTAAAGCAGATAGTAAGTCAAAGTTACCTTTGAAGAAGACCTGAGCAGGCTTAGAGACACTAAGTTAGCTCAATACTTAGTCTCACATGAGCCCAAGAGATGAGCAATCTTCTTAGCTTCGCAAGAATTCCATCATAGCTCTGCCATGGGCTAACTTATAGCTTCGCCCTAGAGTTTTCCAAACTCCGCAGAAAGCTAGCTAGCAGCTCCGTTAGACGCTTTGTGGAGCCACGCAAAAAACAAGCTAACTTATAGCTTCACTAAGAGTTTACTCCTAGCTTCGCCAGAAGCTTCCCTTAGCTCCGCTACGAGCTTATTGGATTGGCCCCGCTGCGGGTCTTTTTATGATCACCTTTGACCAATCAAATCTCCAGATGAGATCATGTTGATTGAAATCAAATTTGACAGTTGCTGCCATGATCTTTTGACTCTCCCAATCAGGTGAGAAGATCAGGGGAGATCTCTCAATTAACTAGAGAGGATTAAGGGACTATCCCTTATTTAGTGGAGCGAATCAAGGATTAGCGCTACACGCTATTCGTAGCGTCGCAGAAGCTGTTTCTAGCCTAGCAACAAGGCTACTTTCTGGATGCAAAACAGATTGATTCAACCTATTTCCAGATTTTCACTGCGATTATACCCATGTTCTCCCTATAAATAGCCTACAAGAGACGGGCAAAAAGAGAGGAGAGACGGGCAAGGAGAGAGGAGATTGGTTCGAGAAGCAGCAAGAGGGCTCTACCGATCCTCTGTTCTCTGATTCCCGAATCAAGCGAGAAGGGAGTCCTATTAGGAGGCAGCTCGATCATTTGACCGATCGCATCGTCAAAGGGATAAAGTGATCGCGCGCTGATCAGATTCCTATCAGCATTTTTTCAGAAATCTCAGAGGAGATTTACCTGTAATTTTCTTTTCAATTACTTGTAATTTAGCTCCTCGATCTCTTTTGTAAGTTTTTCCCTTTGCAAAATTAATGAAAAATAAGATGACGACTTCGCTAGGGATAAAAGTCTTCCGGCGCAATAAGGAGACAGTGTCACAATGCGAAGGTCAGAATCATGAGCCCTTACTTTCGAAAGTTAGTCGTTCATTTCGACCAAGGAAATTCGAAGAGCTGCTCTCTGAAGGTAGTCTGTCTCCACACACGGAAGCATAGAAAGGTCTCGATGGCCAACGTTTCGGAGTAGAAACTAGTCCTAGCCGGGCAAGTAACGAACAGGCCTCCTCCCAACTTCTCTCGCCTCCCGCAAGGCTAGCCAGGTTCCCTGCGAACCTAAATCTCCTCTTCCAAAGCTGATGTGGAGGCCAAAACAGAAAGCTCCATGTGAAGTTTCAAGCACAGCTACACCACAGGCTCGTCTATCACGCGAAGACAAAGGTAAATGCTGCCTACTTCGCCGAGGCTATAGCCGCAAGGCTAGAATGACAACTATGCCTTTGCCTAATTCAGAAGCAGTAACTCCTCGCGCCAACCTTATTCTCACGAGCAAAGTTGCTGATGGCGTGATAAGCACAGCGCCAGTACCCCAGGGTACGCGCGAAGTTCTCAGCCGCTAGGCTGAAACTAAAGCACTTAGCAGTGCTAACCACCTTCGCAACAAGGTGGCGATCAAAGCACCACAGCGTGCTTCGCTCCCCAACTCCTCAAGCATTAAGTTCGCTCTTCATAGTGGAGCTAATGGATCATCCCTGAGTGCTGATAGCGGTGCTTATGCAGCTTCAGTGCCTAAGGGTGCTCCAAAGTTCTTTGCCGCGGAGCTAGAGAAAGCACTATCTAGTGCCAATCATCTCTGCGGTGATGAGAAGAAAGAGGCATCATCCTGTGTTTCGCTTCCAAAGCTTGCGGATACCAAGTTCACCCCTCACAGAGTTATGAAGAAGAAGGCGGTGTCGAAATTAGCTAAACACATCAATGCGCGATCTACCCGTGTCTCTACACTGAGTCGCTTAAGCTCGGCCAGGTCCGACTTGCGATAGTTCTTAGCAAGCAAACGGAAGTCAGATTACTCCAGACATCTCTCTCCTGTTGTCAACAAGTGGGATGTCAGTTGATGACAGTCCACTCAGTCCATTGCCGGCTAGGACCAATCCCCGCCACTCATCCAAACTGACAGTCAGTCTTTGATCATCTATCAGTGCAGGCTCTTATGAAGTATCGTAAAAGGAGCGCATCGCGAAATCTACCAGATCTGCCCTCTGCATCCGTCAATATGATCAAAGGGGACGGGAACCGCATAGGGGCAGACGAGGGCAGCGTAGTGCTAACTCTCCTCCCTTCAGTTCTCCAGATCCGGACTATAGCCTCGGCTTAGGCCAAGTCTTGGTGCACGAAGAAGGTGTCTTCTGAAATACCAGATCTAGGGTCGCAATACCCTACAGTTATGAGCAGCCATCCTCCTCAACTACAGTAACCTCACCAGAACCAATGAGAGGATTATTCTAATGGTCTGATGAGGAGGACGCAGACAGTGGGTATGCCTCTTCGGTAACAGTCAACTCAATACGAACAGATAGAGTGTCGGTGCATATGGCTGATAACGGTAATGATGACCTCTGTCAACGGTGGAAAGCTCAGGAGCAAACCTCCGAGGCTCAGCAAGAAGCCTTGGACAAATTCAACAGATGCTCGCCCAACTCCTCACTAACTGGAGTAACAATGATACGGAAGTAATCATAATGAGGAAAAGAACATCATAACAATGAACAACCCAAGACTGAGAAGTCAAAGGAAAGTTCTTCTATGGATACTGAAGTTCTTAAAGCATCCAAACTCAGATCTCATCCCTAACCAAAGGGATGAACTGAAGAAAGTAGGGCAGTCCGTCCTTACCCTTTGAAATGGGATTCAGTACCATACTCACCAAAATTCAAGCCACCAACGTTACATACGTATGATGGTAAGAGCTCGCCGAACCAGCTCATCTATACTTTCGGTCTCAGATCGATAACGTTATAGATAACGATGCTATTATGGCCAGACTGTTCATTGGCACCTTGAAAGGAGTAGCATTTGACTGGTTCTGAAGCCCTCCTCAGGCTCTATCAATCCTGATCGATCCTTAGAAACTCGATTTCTTTCTCGTTTCTATGAGGACGATACCGAGGTAGCCATGGACAAACTCCTCTCTACCATGCAAAGAAAGGGTGAATCTGACCGTGACTACATTGAGCGGTTCAGAAACTTGTCTCTGATGTGCCCAGCAGGATGCCGTTGCCATGCTCTTGCAGACATGTAGGCATAACTTTCTGGACCAAGTGGAGATTCCTATGGGAGCTGTCAAAGCCTATACCTGGAAGGAACTAGTCGAGCAAGCTGAGATAGCCGAAAAGCCGGCTAAAAAGTTCGAGCCATCTACCCCTAAAGGCAAATGGGGTATGAACAATAAAGGGCGCGACGATATGGCGCAGTCTTCCCAAGCCAAAGGGAAAGAGA